>WYDI02042127.1:0-17987 GCA_009867235.2 Psittacus erithacus
CTGATAACACCGATGTTTTTAGCTACTGCTTAGAATGTTTACATGGACCAAGGACTTTCTGAGCCTCATGCTCTGCCTTGGGAGGAGGAGAAGCCGGGAGGAAGCAGAGACAGGACACCTGACCCAAAGTAGCCAAAAGGGTATTCCATGCCCCAGCACGTCATGCCCAGGATGTAAATTGGGAGTTATCCGGAAGGGCTAGCTCTCTGCTTGGTCTGTGGGTGGTGAGTGGTTGTATTCTTTTCCCTAGTTATTTCCCTTGTCATTGTTATTATTGGTGGTAGCAGCAGCGGTTTGTGTTATACCTTAGTTACTGGACTGTTCTTACTTCAATCCGTGGGAGTTACATTCTTTCGATTCTCCTCCCCATCCCTCCGGGAGCAGGGAAGGGGGAGGACAGGTTGTGGGGGGTGGAACGAGCAGGCTACATGGTTTTCTAATTTATGACTAAGCTTAAACCATGACACTGGTTTAAAAGAGAGCCACCTGAAAAAACTTTGTTCATTCACGTCAAGCAGTTTGAAGGTAGTGCAGCCTTCTGTGAGTGCTCAGCAACCTCAGACAAATGTCCAACCTTTTTTTTTTCCTATGGAATCAGTTTGAGGCCCTAGGAAATCTGTAGGTAAGAATACTGGGCTTCCATACCCTAAGTGGTTTAAGTGTGAATTTAGTAAAGAGCTTGTTAGCTCCTTAGAATGGCATATGTTACAGTCTGTAAAGATTCATAACTACAGTTCCAGTTCTGGGACATCAAAGTCAGAAGAAAGATGATTGCAACTAGGATTTATACAGTAAACTTTTGCATGTAAATATCTCAGTTCTTTCTAAAAGATCCTTTACACCCCTTAATTTCTTTATTGCCTATATTGACTCACCTTTATACATGAAACATTTGTAGTTCATAGGGCACCTCACAATCTAGTGCTTTGTGAGTAGTACTGATGACTTCATCTCCATACCAGTTTCCTAAGCCTTTCCAGTCTGGAACAGTGGACAGGCACTGTCAGCAGAGACAGCAGCTTTGTTTCTTCTGCAGTAACCTTCCTGTTGGATCACTTCTGCAGATAATCAATACCTGGATTATTTCCTTCTTTGCCTGATTCCAAATTCATGTCATCCAAACAGATTTACACTTGATAGACACAGTAGTGCCTCAATCTTTCCTGTTGTTGCTTCAGATTGCATTTCAAGGAAGCTTCTTACATTATCCTTGAATGAAGGGAAAGTATAGGTTGCAGCTGCTCAACTGTGGCAAAACTGATGCATTTGTAGGCTTGTCCAGAGGGAGAGATTGAGGTATCTTTGGAAATTTTAACATTACAATGAGCCCTGGCTGAGGGCTCTGGGAATGTTGGTTTTGGATTTAAATGGCTATGTAATTTGTGGCTCTGCCTTAGGGGATTTGCCAAAGGTCAGATGGAGCTCAAATGGCAAAACAGGGAACATAAGCCAGATTTCAGCAAAGCATACTCTTTCCCAAAGATATTTAGTTCCAGAACTTTCTCATAGTCTGGCAATATATCCTCTTGTGCTGTATCACATAAAACTCAGCATAGCAAGCTGCAAGGAAGCAAATACTTCCTGGATGCTGAGATCCTACTGAAACTAAAATCATGAAATATTAGCTCTATAATGTCTAATTATGATAGCACTGAAAAAAAATGTTTATACTGACAATCATTTAAACTGCAAAACTGCGCAGCATGGTTACCTGCTATTTTGTCATTGTGGAACAATTCTGAGGTCTTTTTTATGCTGTTTTTTATATCCTGATAGGAAGCATGTTGGCAAAGGACCAGCCAAGCCATTTCACAATGTCATTTTCATAGCTCTGAACAAATTTTTCCAACAAATGCAGATACATCCTCATCTAGGTTATTAAATTAGTCTCCTCAAAAGAATCAATAAAAAGAAATACAAGTCCATAATCAGAATTTATGAAATTTATAATCTTTTTAACTGCAATAACAATTTTTTAGAAACCACATCTATTCAAGACTGTAGGGAGAGTAGGGCAGGCATAGGTGTATTCATGTGTATGAGGGCTTCAGTATTTTTTGGCAGGCTTTCCAGTACACCAAAACCAAAGTACTAGTAGCTTTAGGGAACTGGGCAACCTGTGGAGATAAAAATGTCATGAACTAATTATCCTTTAATTATTTATCTAACTTACACATTCAGTCTTCCATACAGTTTCTATTGCAACACCCCTTGGAATTAAAATTATAACAATTTTGAAGAAGTGGAGAGAGACATCAATGAGAGTAGGCAGAGTTAACTTACCCTAGATGGCTACATCTGAATTTTGGATCCTTCAAATCTTTGCTTGTCTAACTTTCTGAAGGATGTGAAATAATTGAAGATATTTGTGTTTCTGAAAATACAGCTTTTACGATAGCAAATGTCCTTTTCCTGTAGAGTACCTCAGTCTTGATATTGCTGAGACTAAACCACAAAAATAAGCTGCATCAGTTTGAGGGAGACACATATCTAAGGTATTTTTCCACAAACCTGGTTTCTCTTACTAATTTTCCCAGTACCTGCTCTAAGCAGAAGAGGGTTGAGTGGGTGACTTCTGATCTGACTTTGCCTGAAGTAAAGATCTTATATGGGGTCATTCCTTGGGAGCCGAATTAGCCAAATCCCCCATCCATTCATTATCTTCCACTTCACAATTAGGAGCTAGTTGACTGAAGGAATTCAGTACTTTAATTAAAATATAATATATAAAATAATAAACCCAAATGAAAATGAAGAATAAAACTTTTTCCTTGACAAACTTTTTCCTTGGATCCAAAATGTTAAATAAAAGCATGCTAATAGCTCCCAACTAAGGAAGGGAAATGCACAAGGGTAAGAAGCTGAACAATTTCAGAGACTGGATTTTGAGATAATACTGATTTTTCACAATCCACATCACAGGAAATTTTCAATACATTAACTGCTTCAGTAGATTCTCACTTTGATTGTAACTATCTGTATAGACTATTTGCTTTTAGTGCCTTAGGTAAAAATAAAATTACTTGATAATCTAAGAAAAAAAACCCCAAAAAACCAAAAAAGCAACCCAAAACCAACAGATTGCAGCAATTTAAAATATCCTCTGATAAAATGATTTTGTACTTTGCCACAAGGATTATTTAAATTATAGATACTTTTTAATACAGTAAAGTAAGTTGCTCTTCTGCTATGAAGATATACAAAGGATATAAAAAGGCAGCCAGGACAGGAAGTTGGTTAGTTATGCGTTGCACAGCAACCCCAGTTTGATGAGCAATAGAACCTTCTCTAGAACTTATGAATCCAGCTCAGTGAGCTGATCCTTGACAGGAAAAAAACCCCAGAAACTGGAGTAGCTTTCACAGAGGCAAGCAGCATGAACAAAGTGACTGGAAAAGTTTTTGACACTATGTATGTCTCTATTTTGTCCCTGTCACTGAGAGCAGATCTGATAGGTATGAGCTCCTTTCTAAGAGTTACAGCAGGTCAGATGACAGCTAGAATCAAATTCTTTCCTGACATATGATTCTCGTAAAAATATAGACAACTACAAAATCAACAAAAAAGTAGTTTTCAGCATCTAAATATGTAAACTGTCAGGTAAAAGGAGTGTACATGATTGCTCACAATAATGCTATCTGCTAATATTTTTTTTCAATCATATGTATTAACACAGGAAAAAACATACTTTTTTTATAGTTTATTGTTAAAACTAAGTATCACAGTTCTATAGACATATATTCTAGGTATTATTCCTTTCCCAAATACCTTAAAATATTATTACCAAGCATTAATAACAAGAGCTTATAGACTATATGTCAGGGTAGCTAATCTCAGTAGCATAATAACGGACAATATGGTTTTGTCTCTTTGTGCATTCTTGAAAATTTTAGGTTGCTTGAGATTAACTTACATTAAAGTTGTATGTAATACCTTTTTTTTTTTGGTAATCTAAAAAACGCTGCATTTTGATTAGAACCAAAGTAATTCCCTGTTAACTGAATGGGAGATTTCACTTATGTTGATATATTCATGTATTTTCTTCTGTCCCAAATGTCATCTCTTGACATTAATTACACTGTCAGAGAATACCTCAGTGTTATTACTGCTTAACTAGTGACCTGTTCTGCTTTAATTTTTCCTGTAGCTATAGCTGGGCTTATGATATTTGACTTGAATTTTTGATCTGTTCAAACTGGAAAACAAATTATGGGTCCTTGGTTTCTGCTCAAATGACTTCATGCTTGTTCCCTAAATTTATAAAAGGAGTCTCGCCATGAAAGTAAACATTATTAGAGCCAAACTATTTTTGTTTGACCTTCCCTGGCAGTTGCATTCATTCAATTGATGCATTTGAAAAGTGAGAAATAGAAATACACTGTTCACATCTTTTTCATAAGACATGTTTCTCAAGTGTTTTTCAGCTTGCCATAGCAAAAAAAAGTGTGGACAATGTAAGGCTTTTTTTCTGAGCTTCAGCACTATAGAAGTAATACAAATAATAATTAACACTATTCATTAATAATAGTGCAGTTGTTGTGGGAATGAAGTTATATAACTGGAACTTTAGAAAAGAGTCTAACTGATAAAATAATGTAATGTTAATCCAATAGGATTAAATATTATTTTAATGTGTCAGAAACACACGGAATATTCATAATATTCTGAAAATTTATAGCATCTGTCCATTTTGAATGCAAAGAGAATTGAGACACCATCCCTTCCTATCTATTAACAGTGATTATGAATTCTTATGAAAAAGTACTACAAAAGCAGTCATAAAAATAGACATTAAATATTTTTAAATAATTTCACCTCATAAAAAACAATCCAAAGAATTTTTCATATAATTGATATTAATTTTAATAAAAAGCTTAGAAAAGAGACATTGCAATGCCTCTGCTTTGCAAAGCCAATTAAGAAATTCAGTATTTTGTCAGAAACATTAAAGGAGATGACTAGACTCATAGTTTGGTCTGGCTGAAATTTAAGCTGGGCAAATAATGAGCAGGCTGATACTTGCTGTAAATCTAATAACTGGAGTTGAGCTACAGATATTCTCTTTTAGAAGAAATACCTAGCATTTGTTATGAACAGTATTCAATGCAACAAAATTCATTATAATCCTTTCAAATTATATTGGTGACTCACTTTTTTTTCTTCCTACATATGAATCTGAAGTCTCATCAGAATTTAGCTGGTTGTAACTTCCAATTTTGTCTGTTTTTACATTTGTTTATTAGGCTGAAAAACTCCAACATTAATTTCCTAATTATGAAACCTGCTTTTCTGAAATGAAATCTGTGACACATCTCTACATATGGTCTGGAAAGGAAGTTATCACAGGTACTCAACACCTAGCCGTGGTGGACTGAAGGAGAAAATTCACCTTATGTTGCACATGTATTATGTAATCTGTCACCTCTGAATTACTTTTTGCCCTTGACTGGCCTTCAGATAAAAAAGTCTTTATCTCATTTTTTCCTTTTTTGGATTTCTTGCTTGCAAGAATGGGACCTTCTGTCCTGTGTACTTGGCTCATGCTCTTCATTCCTACATTCTGACCTTACATTTGTTGCATCAAAATAGATGTCTGCACAGTTTCCCATGGAAGCAGAATAAATACATGTATTGTCTTTAGCAACCACTTCTCATTTTTACTGAGAAAATTCCTTTAAAAAAAAATAATTTTTTTTTTTTGGTCAGAGACTGCTACTAAAATATGAAAAAATGTAGCCAAGAGTAAATTCTACACAGTAATAACTAACTATATTGATATTGGCTAATAATCTACATTTCCCTTCTTAGAGTACTATCCTATGTCTTAAATCCAAACAACTAATAACATAGAATATTATTTGTATGGCTTTAAAAGTATCAGAAGTTCATTACTGTGTTGATGCTATGCCAGGCTCAGATTGTTAAGACTGTGGTTGCATGAAAATAAAGCTCTGACAGAAAAATGCAACTTATCACTTCATACAGTTCTTGTAACTGGTGGTCTGAAGTACAGTTAAGTTGCACAATGTCTAGAATGCAAAAGATCCTGGTAGGTAAACCTCGTTGTAGGTCTTCAGAGCAGTGAAATACTTCGGCTGTTTTCTTCCTTGTGATAACCAGTGAGAATTTCTCATTGGAAAATAGCAAATTATTTTAGTGTTTAGATTTGGGCTGTTTCATCTAGGGCAGACAGGTTGTAGCAAACCTGATTCACAGCAGAAAAAACTGTGAAGAAGCTGTGAAGATAGCCCTGTTCTCACCGAATCCAGCACAGGAATTAGGAGTTTGGTTTGTTTTGGTATTGGATAGGGATATCTTGTTTGCCATTGAAAAAACTTTACAGAAAAAAATACAAAAATGCATGGGTCCATAACAAAAACAATTCAATATTTGCACACTTTCACCTCATGTGATAATTGTTGAATAATTTATGGTCAAGTTTTGCACTTATTTTGGTGGTCACACATATAGTGAAGCAGGTACGTGCGTCCCAAACAGTATTTTTTGTTTTAAAAACCTTGCTTAGAATCCATATAACTACTGTCTGATCTCCACTATAACAATTTAAATGGAGACAAAGCTGAAATACTGGAAGATGTTAACTCCTCTAGTGGGGAAACTCAAAGGTATGCTGAATGAACACCACTAGGAGAAATCGAATCTTAGAAAGAACAGTACAGTTTTGGGCAGACAAAGCTAAGTAATACTCTTGGAATGGCTTGTATCCAGGCATTCATTCATCAGTTTAATGGAAAAAATGCAATATATGATCTCATGAGCTATCAATCCGTCCTCTTTCCCACAGCAGCTGAGGTTGCTGCCAACCAGTTCATGTGTGATGGAGTTATCATGTCTCCCTGCACCACTCTGTCATTCAGACACAAAGCAAAGGACTGGCTAGTAGCAGTAATAAAAATGTCCCTGTGTAAATACAAGTGCAATAACATTTCAGTTTATTTATGTGACTGACAGCAAACAGATATTGTCAGGCTGAGTACTCATGCTGATACTATGTTGTTGGTGCTTGCTTACTGCCAGGTTCATGTCAGCCAGTTAATTTCTCCCACACATTTCCATTTCTATTTCTCAAAAGCTTTTGTGTATAACAAAGAGAGTTTTGTTAAGAGATGTCACTGGAATAAAAGGCAGAAAATAAATGGGCACATTTTTATTAAATGGTCTTCTCAGTCACGTTTATGTGTAAGATAGATCTATATACACAATTAATCATTTATTTTTTAAAGGACAGACTAAATTTAAAAAAAATTCAGACTGTAGTGACAACTGATAATGCATGTACATGGAAAACTATAGCCAAAGATTTTTATCTGACAAAGTAAACTCACTGTGGTCACTGTGATCTCATCCCTCCTTCAGAAATATATCCCCTGTGGGCAGAAAATAACAGTAGTTTAGGGGGTTACAGCAGTATGCCACAATTCAGTGCAACAATGAATGGAAGTATTGTATACAATGATATTGCAGGGGAAATTTTAATGAAAAAAAATGGAACCTGACCAGGAAAATGTAATCTAGAGGAATCTAATATTTTTGTTCTGAGGAAATAAAAAAAAAGAAAAAAAAGTTCTCAGTCATTTTAATATTTAAGGAGAAAATAATAACGTCATTATGTTACTATAAGGTCCCAAAGGATGCAAATTAATGGCTCTGTTAAGTTCAATGCATCTGAAATCAGGCATGTTCCCAAATGATTTGCACCATTAGGTCTATAGGTCCAGATCACTGAATCTTAACTGAAGCAGGACAGCACTTCCACTGCTGATGGCAGAATGCGTGCCACGCAGGAACCTCATTTGCTGCTGGACTCCAGTAGTTAGACACAAGGTACAGTGCCTCTTTCTCTGTTGCAAAAATTCCAAGTTTTCCTTCATAATGGCTAATGGCTGCAGGATTTGCTGATTTTGCACCTGTGTTTTTTCTGATAACTGTGACTTATACTGGCTCAGTGCTAATGGGGAATTGCCTGCAGCCATCTCAACACTTTGAGCAAATCTCTCTGTTAGCTATGTCCATCACCCTTTCTCACAAAACATGAAGGCAAATTTCTCCCATGTCTTAAAAATTGCTGAAAATCTTTCTGGAGATTCTTCTTGTATATGCTTCTCCTTTTTAAAGCCTGAATCCTCCAGGTGTACAATTCTGAAACTATGCAGAAGAAAATTAGAATCAGTCCTAAATATTTCTCCAATCATTGATTTCAAGACTCAGATCCAAAACACAAAAATTCATTACTTCAATCAGTTGCAGCAATATATGAAATCCAATGATTTTTCTCTTTAGCATTTGTTCCTTTCCTAAACATTTTAATTACAGTATTTACACACTGTCAAAGGCTATCATCTAATTACTTCTGCCTTGAGCCTGCCTAGTTTTCAACATCTACCTTATTTTTTAATTTAGTTAAAAACTGTATTTTAAAATGAAGATTCATTTTGTTTTCCATTCACATTGTGAAAATTAATGACATTTTAAAGTTCTTAACAAAGTAAAAACGATTCCTCTTCCTCCTATAAGATCTATGCCGAGCAAAACAAACTTAACCGTGGTAATTTTGCTACAAGGAAGTAAGAAATTACCTGAAATTACATAGTTTAAATAACAGAAGACCTTCCAAACTGTGTTAGCGGCCAACATATATTTTTTTTAAAGAGCATTATGCTTTTGTTAAATTACATACATTATTACATTACGGTATCATAGTTAAGGACTATGTTGCTTCTGCACACTTGGAGCACCAATATGTGTGTAAAGATAGAAAATAGTATTGAAAAAGGCATTTCTGAATCATTCAGTGAAATCTTGGTTCTTGCGCTGCACCCCTGGCAAAAACTCCACATAAAATAAAGGAAGATAAGTTTGAAGGAATGACAGAAGGTAAAATAAAAAATTATTTCAGTTGTCCAAAAATGTTTATTAGTAATGGAATATTCTGTATTTTTCTTGGAAAACATGTGAAGTAGCCACAACTTTTAATATTGAAAAAGGACGGGTGAAAAACATTCTTTTATCAAAATTTTCAAGCTTTTCTGATCACTGCTCCTATTTCATGGCTAGAAAGGTTTGTATTTTCTACATGACGCCTATCAGAGAGCAAAGAGTTTGAAATTTTTAATTCTATGAAACCAGAAAATTTTGGTATAGTTTTGTTGCCTGTAGCTGAGGTTTATAACACCAGCAAGCAAGTTAGCTGGTGTCAAGAGGGAAATTTCTTCCTTCTTGTGGTTGCATGATCATTGCTAAAAATATATGTAACCTCTAAGCATCTAGAAGGTAGTCCTACCTCTTTAGTACAGCCACACTGGACTCCTTGGATTCCTTAAGTTTAGTTAGGTTTACTTTCAAGAACAAGAAATTATTTTGTTGGCCACTGAATCCAAGCAGGTCTGACAACTGTTGTCCTATAGCATGACTTGGTTCAGCATGACTTTGCCTAAGAAACAGTATAGAGCCATCAGTCAGGTCTGTTTCACCCACATATGCTTATGTGACAAAAGAACACAGCTATAGAGTAGCTGCTGTGGCACTTGCCCAAAGAGAGTTTCTTAGCTGTGTGCAGTTCCTGATCACAGTAATATCTATTTGATGCAGGATCTTCCTGCGAAGTGAACTTATGTGGAGAAATTTAATAGAGTTGTGATGACCACTCTCTGTGAAATTGACATTGGAAAGATTAATGGGGTAATTCTTAGACATCATTACTGACAGGAACATAGTATTAAGCAAATTAAAGTGAAGCCCCTTGTGTTTAAGGTTCCAGGAAGCACAGATGTAAAGAGACGATTTCTTGCACTGGAGCGGTTTAAATGTCTCAATTATGCTTGTGTTTCTATTACAGCAACTCTCTGAGAAACGTGATTCCCAGACATTTGCCCACACTTATGAGGACATCTTTATCTTGGCAGCTAGAAAACATCTGAAATGTCCGTTTTGATATAATGAGTAGGGATACATTTCCAACACGCTGTAATACTCATAATACATGAAGAAAAGAAAAATCTCTTGAGAGGCTTGATGTGACTTTTTGTAATATTAATAATAAGAGAAAGAGAAATACAAAGAGCTTCTTATTTTACATGATTCTAATTCTTTTGCAAGTATTTGACTTGATTTGGGAACATTTGTTGGAATGTTTCACAAAACTCCCAGTGAATAGCAATGACATGGTTAATCCATAAGTAAATAACGTGCTTTTCCTCACTTCCTTACAATGTGCATTTAATTCTCAGTTGGTTTTCCTTTTCATAACTGTTCAGATTTGCCAGAACATCTACTAACTTCCACCCCTCCCTTATCTGTCTGCTGAGTCTTCTTTTCACTTTATCCGGATTCACTTTTAAGTTGAAGTTAAAATAAATGAGTTCTATCACTTAAAGGTTTGCATCTACCTACCTTAGGTTTTATTTTGGCACCAGTGGTGACTCCATATTGGCCCTTGTCACAGTTCAGGCCACACCTGGGCTGAAATCTAGACATAGGGTGGAGAGGGAAGGTGTGTGGAGGGGGGGACAAGGACAGGGTGGCAGGGTCATCACAGTATATGGGTCCTGACACATACCGTGGGAGCCCCCGCCATATGAGGTGAGCGAAGTTTGTGAGTTGGAATAAGCGCAATATATACTTCACTCGTAGGTATAAGGAATGTCTGACTCTTACCATGGCTTCCATTACTCTTGTGTCAAACCTAACATTTCTAATGCCAATACCAGTGTAGAGTGTAGAACTACCATTACATTCAAGGGAAGTTGAAAGAAGGCCTCACTTTTTTAATTTTGCTTATTACTTTATTACAGGCAACTTTTCAGCTAAAATGTCTTTCTAAAAGCCTCAGTCATTAAAGAAGTAGATTATCAGTTTAACTTAGCTTTAATACTGTCGTGGTTTAAGCTTAGTTGTAAATTAGAAAAGCATGTATCCTGCTCGTTTTCCCCCACAACCTGTCCTTCCACACACCCCCCCCCCCCACTCCCGGAGGGATGGGGAGGAGAATCGAAAGAATGCAACTCCCACAGGTTGAGATAAGAACAGTCCAGTAACTTAGTTAAGCCTTTAAGACTGACATTTGTTTTGGGATAGAACAAACTATCCAGACTTCTGGCTTCTCAGGTACAGTAGCCTGGAGACCAGTCCAAGGGAAAACACATAACTTTTAGATATTTCCTTCTATTCATTGCTTTTGTGAAAAAAGGAAATAACTATTTCCTCCAAGACTATTGTTCCTTCTTCAGGAATTGTCTGATGATGTCGATGAGACTTCCGTAGTGAACTTCAATGGATAATAACTCTGACCATGAATAAGGATTTAATCTTCCTTTCACTTCAATATGGAGATTAAGCAAGTTGATGAAAATATCCTAAAAACTATAAAGGTATTTTGAAATATTGTGTGTTGTGTTGGGTTGACCTCAGGTAGCAGCTAAACATTGCATAGGTACTCACCTTCACCCAACACACACCCACAGGACGATGGACAGAATAGGAGGAACAAAAGTGAGAAAATTAATGGGTTGAGTTAAAGACAGTTTAGTAAGTGAAGAAAACTAACTTTTTCATTGCTACATGTGTTTCAAACTTAAAACAAAAGATGCAAGAGTCCGAAAGAGAGCAGCCTCATTAAGCAGTTGTTGTGGTTTAAGCCCAGCCGGTAACTCAGAGCCACGCAGCAGCTCGCTCACTCCCCCCTTTCTTCCTCCCCCTGCTCACAGAGGGATGGGGAGGAGAATCGAAAGAATGTAACTCCCATGGGTTGAGATAAGAACAGGCCAGTAACTAAGGTATAACACGAACCACTGCTGCTGCCACCAATAATAATAATGATAAGGGAAATAACAAGGGAAGAGAATACAACCGCTCACCAACTGCCAACCTAGCAAAAAGCTAGCCCTTCCAGGTAACTCCCTCCGGTTTATATACTGGGCATGACGTGCTGGGGAATGGAATACCCTTTTGGCTACTTTGGGTCAGGTGTCCGGTCTCTGCTTCCTCCCGGCTTCCCCTCCTCCCTGGCAGAGCATGAGACTCAGAAAGTCCTTGGTCAGAGTAAACATTACTGAGCAACAGCCAAAAACTTCAGTGTTATCAGCGTTGTTCCCAGACCGAAATTCAAAAACACAGACTGCACCAGCTACTAAGAAGGAGAAAAATGACTGTTACTGCTGAACCAAGGACATAGTCTTACACTGTTTTCATATACACATTAGTTCATTTTGATTTGGAAATCTATGTAGTTAATTACAAAGCTGGGAGGGAACCCAACTTCCTCTTTCTGTGGGCATGTACTGAGCCTATTTGAGTCTTCCTTCATGGGAAAGGAAAAGAACACTGCTATTTCCTTTGAAACAAAATATTTAAAAAATTAGATAATTCAAATGTTTTTTTTCAGTAGAGCGGAAGTAACAAATTTTGATGTTGATGTTTAAAAATTTAGTAAAGGAAAAGGGTCATATCAGTAGAGACGTCAGAAAATTCCTTGCCTAAAAACATCAACATAGAATTTTTCAACATGATTTTTAAAATATTTGCAACATGCCATGTATCTCATCATCCTCCTAGAAAGTATTCAGAATCAACAAAATTCTATTAATTTTCTCCAGTGAATGACCTTTGAGATAAGCTTTTGATCAATTTCTACCTCAAAGACATTTTATGTTTTAGAAAGATTAAAAAATCAAATTACTTCCTCCTCCCAAAAAACAAAGCCAAAGCGTTTCCACTATGCAGCATTTTATTTATAGGGATCTGTATGAATAGGCTAATTTGCACAAGTGCTGCACACTCAGCATTATCTGTCTATGGAAATTGGGTACTTGATGCTTTTTAGAAATCACAAGAGGATCCATTGAAAAGTAATACTGAAGAGGAAGAAAACAGAGGATATTTCTATGTGAACATCATGCCCTTGTGATAAGCTTATCTTCAAATTTGTCAGCTCTGCTGTGCTACATAACACTTTTCTCCATTTGCTATGCAAAGAAGATTCAATTAAGGGTGCATGAATTAGTTTCAATAGTGTTAATTTGAACATCTGAATCTAAAAGAAGGAACATTCTTTTCTTAAATTGTTAGCTGAAATAGTGCTGTGTTATGCTATTTAGTTTGAAACAGAAGACTGTATTGTAACTGTATCAATTTATTGTAAAATATATCCTAAAACCTCCAAATTTTGATATTTATAACAATTAAACAGTTTCTCTGTGTTCTAAGAAAATGAAAAAGTCTCCAGTGTTGGAAGAAGGGATCATTATATATTTCACTTATTCCTTTCCTAGTGTCTTTTACAGGCAGATAGAATAAATACCATGAATTTGTCCTGTTCACCATTAATGTCAAATGGCACTGCTGCTGAAATACCCGTCAGGTCAGCAACTTGCCTATCAGCCTCTTATGCTTGGACTGAAATGGCTCACACTTAACCTGTGTGTAAGAAAGCCTTTGTAATGGGGGTTGTAAAAAGCCAATGACAAATGCTGTGTAGAGAGCTGCACGGGATGACTAAGGACAGTGAGAGACTCAGAAGTTTATTTGGGGATAGATATGTGAAAGACATTAAGAGTCTGTTACACAGATCTTTCTGTAGCTGTTGTAATTGTCTATCACACAGAAATAAATTAAGATCAGAGACTAGATTCTGATTCAACATTCACCAACATGGATTCAGAGCAAGTCCAGGGCAGTCAATGGATTCCCAACAGATTTGTAGCAGTGTAAGATTAAAAAACCCATGTGGTTCAAGACCTTTTAGTGCACTGTGACAGAATGCAAAGTTCAGCTACTTTTTTTGAGGATTCATTTTCTTTCAGACTGTCCCTTCACCCTGTAACATTTGCATTGCTGATTCCTACCCTGCTCTTCAGAGTACATGAAAATACGTCGCTGCTCATCTCCTTGTTCAGTTTTTATAGATTACTTTGATGTTCAAAATAAATCTCATTATGCTGCAGATCAAAAAGGGCAATTCCTCTCACCAAAACAGTACAATAAGCCAATTAGCATTTCTTTCTTTTTTTTTTATTTTAGTAATTTAATGCAGAGGTCACCCTAATGTACCCGTTGTATTTGTAGATCTGCAGTGACACTCTAGGCAATGGAGTCAGAATTTGGCTTTACAGTTTCATCAGTGCAGTTTCCATTGACCAAAAGATTTAAGCTGGAGGCAAATCAATGACTTTATAAAAAAATTGAGAGAATGGAATAATATGAATGATTTTTTTTTTCTTTTTTTAGCTTCATAAAATAGCATCAATGTTCAAAAAGCTCTCAAATTTTGGTTCACAAATTAAATGTTTTGGGGTTTTTTTACTCTCCCCTTTTTAATTTAAATTGACATAACTTAAGTCTTCATTTCATAGACAGTAATTTAACCATTGTGTTCTGAACATTCTGAAAGTAAACATTAGTTTATTTCCTTTGAGTAAGGGTTGCAAAATTTATACGAATTAGCCCAGATTCAGTAGTCATTTTTAGCCTGTGATTAGATTCAGACAGTGATTGTGAAATAGGTTTTTGCTATGATTATCATTTGGTGAATAAAGTTTTTATCTTAAAATGGATCACAGATGTCAAAAGATATTGTCATACCTTAAGTTATGATGCAGAATGCATCATGGGTTACTGTAGTCTGTCTGAAAAAAAAGCATATACCTTATATATTGATTAGATTACCACTTTTTGCAGTTCTTGTATTATCTGCCTTTTTTGTTTTCAGGTTTTATTAGCAAATCAGTTACACTGAAGTACAGAAATACACTTTAGACCAAGACCTCATGTCCCTTGAGCAAGCACAAACATCACCAAATCCCACTTTATACTGCAATAATGATAGGAAAAGAAAAACACCACGTGAATTAAACTGACAGCAAAGGACATAAATTAGTAAAACATTTCTCTCTTTCATGGCATGCTAAGTATTCAACAGTTTTTGAAAGCAAGCCCACTCAACAACATAGGCAGTAAAGACAGACTCTAACATTTATTTAACTTTTAGTTGTTGAGTGACTCTTGGAATTTTTCTATTCTTGCCAGACTGGAGTATGTTGGTTCATATATTAATTGCTTATTTCAGGAAGTGTTTTTTCTGATATTTGTTTTTAAATTATATTTCATTTTTAAGTGAACCTAAATACAAAGATGGATGTAAATCTACAGCTCCAGAAAGTGACAGAAAATATACCAGACTTAATAAAATTCATGCTAAGTTGCTATTGTAGATGTGTATTTAAAGCAAAACTAATAGTTTGACTGTTTCATCCTAGAATAAAAACTATATGAAGGAAACCTGATGATTGAAAGGAGATGGATGATGTAATTGTTACTATTAGCAGCAAAGCATGGCTTTACGGGTCTGGATTTTCAAAACCCAAATGTCCTGCATACATCTTAGCTGGATCTGAGTAATAATCTGAGAACCCTTCTAAGTTTGTATTAATAAATAAATTTTCTTTCAGATGCATTCTCACACTTTTAGTATCAGATCATTAATAATATTTATTATGTTTGATTTTTAATATACTAACAATGATTTCACTGAATAAATTTACCAGCAGGAATTTCTACAAATGCAAAAAAATTAAGTTGCTTCTAGACTATTTTAAAGAAAGAATAAAATTAATATTGCACTTGAAAATGGATTTTTCTGACTCTGAAAGCTACTCTCAAATAACTCCACCTTTAAATCCTAGGAACAAATATACCAGTGAAAACTGTGGTTCAAAACTGCTGCTTGCAGGTCAAAATTTAACTATCAGATGCTTGCTGTGAACCTCATGTAAACAATCCATGTACAGTAGTTACTGACAGAAGTGATCTCACAATTCATTTCTACATATAAAATCCATTTCAGACAACAGTGACTTGTTTACAGTCAATTTTTCAACAGAATGAGAAGGGATATACAATGGTTTCATGAGTAGTTAGTTCTCCATGCTAATCTAAAGTCTGGCTGGAATTATAGGCCTAATCAATGACGCTATATGCAGAATGGAAAATCTGGTTTAAGAACTTCTCCGTATATTAGAATTTGCTAAATAAAAAACTACAATTCTGCAAAATAAAATTCCAAAATAAGTGGTTTCAGATTCATCACAGGGAAAACTAAGGAAAAAAACCCAGTCCCCTCCCTCCCATCCCCCAAAAAAACACCTTCCTCTGAAAATTTTAAAGTAATACAATATATTTTATATTAAGGTATATATTCTGGATATAGTACTGATATATCAAGATTTAGCTACACAGGTAGACTCTCAGGGTTGTTTTCTTTGTCTGATAAGGGTGGCTCTTTGTCTGTTTCTTCCTAGTAATACATAATAATGATACTTGCCAGTGTCACTGTCCTGGTGACAGTTATTATTCTCCTTCTTAACAGCTAGCGCAGCGCTGTGTTTTCAACTTTAGTCTGAGAAAAATGCTGATAACACACCAGTGTTTTTAGTTGCTGCTAAGTAATGCCTGAGCATGAAATCTGCAGGATCTAATCTATTTAATTTTAAAAATATGTATTTATAAGAAATGCCATTTGCATAATAAAATTAATCTAAAATAGGTAAGCCATCCTCTGGGATAATGGCAGTTCTGTTCATAAGGGTATCTTTCATCCTCTGAATCCACAGAAAATATATGTTAACTGCTCAAAATAACCAACATTGGTCATGAAATATTGATATGGTACGGTGCTGTAACGCGCTTCCTGCCATGCAGGATTTTTAGTTTTCTGTTATATGTCATGTCGGGATCCTCACGTTATGCCTACAACAGAGCCTTCCAAACCAAATGCACAGACCCTTTAGTGTTGAGTACAATCTTCGCTAGCTCTTAGCACTTCTGAGTTGATGATAAGTAGTTGAACAATTTCTGTCAGCTCAGTAGAGAGTTGTGAGGTGCAGCTGTAAGAGCCTTTTCTCTTACCCTGATCATATGGTCAGTGTTCTCCCCATCTAATACATCCTTCAGTGAATGAGCAACCCTCTTACAATTGTGCAGGAAGAGCTTCTGTCTGTATTCCTGCCACTTTCTGAACTCATTCATGACTGTTGATTAGTGATCTACTAACAATGACAAGGCACCTGAATCCTGCAAAATCTCTTCAAGTGTGAGATTTTTCTGGAGATAGATGATATGAACTTTGATAAAATGAAAAATTCAAGTGTTAAAACAAGAAGTAGGTATAAGTCTCTAGCTTCGGCTGCCAGTCCTCAGATTCTGCAAATTAGGTGAGTGAATATGCAGAGGAAGAATAAGGTGCCCTTGTAGCTGTGAAGGTGTGCACCTGACTTTCCAATGATGTACTACTGGATCAGCAGCAGTGAAGAGCTGACATGACATTGCTGTGAGCCAGCATGAATTCATGATTTCAGAGGAAGCAAAGCACAGTTTGACAAGTTGAAATGACTCATGTAGGATACCTTTTTTTTTGACTGACAGGGAATAACTTGCCATTTTTAATGTGTAGGGCTTTCTCCAAGGTCATGTTCTTTGGAAATGTTCAGGACTCTCTTTGTTTGGTTCAGATCCAGTTCTCTGCTGCAGCCACAAGGCCAGCCTATTTCTTATAGGACAGAAATAAGAGGCGTATGAAAATACAGAAAAGCAGTCAGAAATATAGCAGCTGCAACTGACATTGTTCAGTATTGAGTAAGTTTCTGGGGGACTTTGGAAGCCATTCATCTTAAATACAGTGACAAAACTTGTACTAACCAAGTCAATAGAGGAGATTTTTGAAAAGTCAGCTAGTAATTATAGTCTTCAGCTAGAAATTGAAGGTTTCAGCTGGTCGAAGGAGGTGATCCTGCCTCTCCACTCTGCTCTTGTGAGACCTCACTTGGAGTACTGTGTACAGTTCTGGTGTCCTCAACATAAAAGGACATGGAACTGTTTTGACAAGTCCAGAGGAGGGCCACAAGGATGATCAGGGGACTGGAACACCTCCCATATGAAGATAGGCTGAGAAAGTTGGGGCTGTTCAGCCTGGAGAAGAG
>WYDI02042128.1:0-13957 GCA_009867235.2 Psittacus erithacus
CCAGAAAGCTAACTGTATAGTGGGCTGCATCAAAAGGAGCATGACCAGCAGGTTGAGGGAGATGATTCTCTCACTTTCTTCTCATGGGACCCCACTTGGGAGTACTGCATTCAGATCCGGGGCCCCCAAAACAAGAGGGACGTGAACTTTTTCAGGCAAGCCCAGAGAAGGGCCATGAAGATGACCAGGAATGCTAGCCCACCTCTCCTATGAAGACAGGCTGAGAGAGCTAGGCTTGTTCTGCCTGGAGAAGAGAAGGTTCCAGGAGATTTTATAGCAGCTTTACAGTGCCTAAAGGGAGCCTACAGAAAATCTAGAGAGGGACATTTTACAATGGCATGTAGTGACAGGACAGGAGGAATGGCTTTAAACTGACAGAGGGGAGATGTAGATTAGATATAAGGAAAAAAAATCTTCACTGTGCAGGTGGTGAGGCACTGGCACAGGCTGCCCAGAGAAGCTGTGTCTGTCCCATCCCTGGCAGTGTTCAAGGTCAGGCTGCTGGGGCTTTGAGCAGCCTCGTTTGATGGGAGGTGTCCTTTCCCATGGCAGGGGGTTTGGAACTGGATGATCTTTAAGGTCCCTTCCAGCCCAGACTGTTCAACGTTTCTATGATTTTCTGAAAATAAAACCATTCAGTGGAAAGGAATTATTTCTGGAAATCCATTCCATAGATACAGTCAGTATTTTAAAAAATTTTTTGGATGATCACCAATTGGTGCAAATTTGCTGTTGCTCCAGGCATGGAGTGCCAAACATCAGAGGTGAAGCAGAACATAAGAATTAGGCAAGTTTGAGGATGGGAGTCACAGGATAAACTCAACAGTACAAAACCGCGCATTTAGCATCCATTGTTAAGAATTTTCCCTCTCTTAAAAGGTCACTTCTTGCAAAAAGAACAGAAGGAAGGTATGCCAACTGTTCTGCTGTAAGATAGTGAAAAGATCTGATCTTTCAAGAAGTGCTCCTGTTTGTGAATACAGCCAAATACCATACTCACTGCAGTTCCTCTCCCCTACGCTTCCCATTAACCAATGCCAAAAAAAATGGGATAGGGGAAGGAAAAAGGGGAGAGGGGGCAAGATGGAATGAGCATTTTGAAATACACATTTCATGAGTAGGTTTATGTTAGTGTGACCTCAGAAAGAAACTGAGAATAGCATATCTGAATCTAGCAGATTTTTGTGTGGGATACTCACTGAAACTGATGGCATTCCACTCAATTTCAGATGTGCTAGTATCTTGGCTGTAGCCAAAGGAGACTCCATAGACTTTCATGCACAAACAGAAGAGGCAGGCAGTTATGCTCCCTGGCTGGCATGCTCACTTTGCTAAACAAAATGTCACTGTATGAGGTCACTGTGTAATGAGCTGCAGTTCAGTTGTAAATACATTTTCAGTGTTTCCATCCCAGTGCAGAACAAAGGGGAGTGCCCCAATGCAGGTCAATACTTTGCAACATCATCATTTGATGAGAAAAATAATATTTGTCACCAGTTGTTTTGGTATCACTGTTTTATGGGAAGCAGGCTTCCTGATACATTTGACACTGGCTGTGACGTTGAATGCCTGTCACTGCCCTCTTCAATCTTAATTGGTGATCTCCGCTTTTAACGGGTGCATTTATGTACACTGAAAATTATGTGAGTGAATCCTGTTGTGTTTGTCCTTCAAAATTACACTCCTGGTTTTCAAAGGTTTGCTTTCCTGGGGGGCTTGCAAGTATGTAAAGTCTGAGCTGCAAAACACCAATGAAAGACATGCTGGGCTAGAAGCAGGAAGGTTGGTTTGCTCTTCCATAAGAGGGCAAAGTTTCAGATTGGTCTACATGGTTCAATCCCTCACAAGGATGACAGGTCTGCAGGCTCATAACATAGTGTGTTTTCACCAGTACCTTCCATATGGACTTTGTATTTTGATTTTGAAACTGGCTCAAAATACTATATTTCTTCTAGTGTCTGGGTTGAAATTTAGAATTTCAACTACTGCATGCTATCTTTCAGGGGAGTTAATGCAACTGTTCTCAGACAGTTTGATTTTAGAATTCCAAAGTTAGATTTGCTTTCACAAACCCCAACAAAAAAACAGAAAGATATTTTTTTTCTAAAGTGAATATTACGGTAGACTTCCTACTAATCAGATAATTAAAGCTGTGAACTAGCATAAAAAATAATTTATTTTCAGCTGGAGATGCCCACATCCCTCTCACTACAACTAAGAGGCAAAACAAATTTATATGTTAATTTAAAATTATTCAGCCTTATTTAAGTGTTTCTTCAGCACAATAGGATTTAAAGAAGCCTGCTGGATTAAAAAAAAAACCTTACCTCAAAATCTTTGTCAGTCTCTTTACCTTGAATAATCTCAGCTCTTCGGCACATCCTGGTTCTGGGTTTTCTCTCCTCTGTTCTTGTCACTGTATAAACACTGCTTCTCAAGTTTACAGGTACAAGAGCACAGAGACAAGTGATTAGAGATTGCAGCAAGTGTTCTGAAGACCTTAGTAGTATCTTCTTTTTTTTCTCCTGGAAGTGCTTTATTTATGTTTATATGATGCTGGCCTGAGAGTGCAGTAGAAGTGAAAAATATTTTTGTGTGCCACATTTCCAGTATCAGATAAGTCTTTGCAACTACGCTATTAAAATAAAGCACTTGGAAAATATACCCTACTGGGTTCCTAAGTAAGGAAACATACAGACAGATTTTCTTGGCAGATTCTAAAACTAACATACCAGCACATTAACAAGGTACTTTATGGCAATATACAGACAGGTTACTGTGCAAAATATTTAGTTTTAGAAACACCAGTGCCTTTTGGTACAACACTTAATGCTTCCTCTCTTCTGAATGTTTTGCATGCATTCACTTACTCCCTTCCTGGACTTCCAGAACATGTCTGCATCTTCCGATGGCTTTGATGAGTCAAACTCTTTTTCTGCCTCTGGTAGGAAATTCCTAGTGCCTGATGACTACAGTTCCTTTGGAATTAGATTTTTCTTCTTTTAGACACAGACCTGCGCTTGTAGTGCATTGCTTAGACTCAGTCATAATGGTAGGATTTCTAACCTCAAACAAGGGCTACCTCAAAAACACCGTCACCAAATGAGGCAGAACATGAAATATTCCTTGAGTAAACAATAACTAACCCTCACTCCTGCTCACTCCTCACAAATCAATCAAGCCTAGGTGTTCTGCATTTTTGCTTCTTCTGAAGCGGTGGTTTCTAACCCACCAGAGTGTTTTCCAATTATATAGTAGCTTATCAACTGGCATCATGTCAAAGGAAAAAAAGTTCCATAGAAAAGACTGCAATCTGGCTCTTCCGCAGCCGTGCTTGTATTAGAAAATGGAGACAGCTTTGGGGAATGAGTGTTTTTTCCTCCCTTTCCTCCTCTGGTCGGCCAAAGCAGGGAGGATTCTGACTTCTGTTTTCAATTGAGATTTTATTTTCTTTGACTATTGTTAAAACCAAAAAGATTTGGGGGGGGGGGGGGGGGGGGGAAGCTTTGAAAAGAACATGGGTGCGGCTTTTGCTTCCCCTCTCAGGCTGGTGACACAGCCTACATGGTTGTACTTTGAAAATGCTTTTCCTGAGGGGGAATGAGGAGCCTGGATGTCTCCTGCAGTATAAAAGATTCTCCCTCCATAATCACAGCAACAAAGACAAGGTCAAATTTAAGGATTTCAGAGATTTGTCTGGATGATTCATCATGATGTACTGCAGAATTTAACGAGCATGTTAGATGTAGAGCTGATTTCTCTGATCCTACCCTACTACTGTAAAAAAAAATCCAGTAAGCATCTCTTTTTCCATTTATGAATCTACACCCCTTCATAATACCTGCCAAAGAAAGCACTAAAGCTTTAATATTTAAGCATAACTGAAAAAGTAATAATAATAAAAAAAAAATTAAAGGAAAACTTCAGCTTATCCAGTCCAAAGGGTCTATTTACAAGGGGCTCAAGAACTCCAGTTCCATCTTTATGGAACACGATGTAGAATTCAACCTCCCTCTTCAGGACACAGTAATACCACACTTGTTGAAGAGCTACAACTTTTCTATTTCTTTGAATTATTTTTTGTTTCAAAACAGAGGACTTTATTCCAGAGGGATGGAATAGGTAGAACAGAATAACTGGAGGAACTCCTTAGATTTCTATATTTCATTCAAGCATGATGCTGGATCACAAATAGATCAGATTAATGTCTGTCTGAAAACTGGTGTTCACAGACAGTTCTGTACAATATTCAACTTCATCCAAAGCCTGTTTTCAAGAGATTTCTTATTTTACAAACCCAACTACACTAGCAAGAAATACAGATGGGCAAAATTGAGTATTTGAAGAACAATTAAAAAATTATGCTAGTGCCAAAACAAATAAACAAATACAATACCAAAAGCTTTGGTTTTGTTCTGCTAAATTGTAACCTTATTTTGAAAGTTGGTATGTGTTTTGTCATTTCTTTTGTTTTTTTGTTATGACAAATAACAGCATTCACTGGAGATTTAATTCACTTTAACATGCTCTTTGGGGAGTTTTTTTAATGATGATAAGAAAAAGCCTCTGCTTTTTATCATAACTTAAATTTTTCTTTAAATTTTGTGCTTTTTTATAACCTTTTATTTATTAAGCTTTCATTTTGAAGAAAGAGAAAGGGATGACAAATGAACTAAGGTGGCTTTTAACACAAATGTCATTATTTTAATCTTTTTTCTTTGAAAAATATATTGAGCCAAATCCTACTTTCAGTTGTAGAATATAGTTTAAAAAACTTCTAATAAAGTCAATGGATTTCCTCTACTTGTACAAGTGTAACAGATTAGGCTTTACCCATATATAAACCCTACGAACAGCTTTATCTAGATATAATCAGTACATCTCAATTTATGACAAAAAATTACAAATGGAAGCATTTCACTCTTCAAAAGAAAGCTTGTTTTTCCTCTAAATTTGGTCCCAGTTTCATATGGAGTCTTTTACTTCTTGTCTTCAAAGGATTATGTTTCTGCCAAAACTATTTAAATGGCTTTTTATATATTTACAAAATAATCTAGATTGTCCATTCCATAAGGTACTGTTTTTCTCTCCAATAAAAATCTACTCCTGAAAGTCATAATATATTAAATACTACTCTAATTTTTGGATTACCAATTGATTTTTGCCTAATGTTTCATAAAGGTAGCAAGGCAATAACTTCTTAACCGATGCCATAACATGTAAAACTCTTTGCTATATTATGCTATAATTCTATTTAGAATCAGAACATCACAGAATAATTTTGGTTGGAAGGGACCTTAAAGATCATCTGATTCTAACCTATTTACCACAGGCAGGGACACCTTCCACTAGTCCAAGTGCTCAAAACCTCGTCCAACCTGGCCTTGAATACTGCCACAGATGGGGCAGCAGCAGCTTCTCTGGGCAGCCTGTGCCAGAGCCTCACCACTCTCATCATTAAGAATTTCTTCCTCATGTCAAATCTAAATCTATCCTAGAAAGTTTTTCTCAGTCTTTCTCATAGGCCCCCTTTAGGTACTTGGAGGCTGCTTTAAGGTGTCCCTGAAGCCTGCTATTCTCCAGGCTGCACACACCAAACTCTCTCAGCCTGTCTTCACAGAAGAGGTGCTTCAGCCCTCTGGCCGTTTTCTTCTGGCCCTGCCCTAACGTTTTCTTGTGTTGGGGACCCCAGGGCTGGAGGCCCCAGTACTGGCTGCAGTAATCTGGGTGAGATGTCACTGCAGTTGAGTAGATGGGGACAATTACCACCCTCAACCTGCTGGCAATCTTCTTTTGATACAGCCCAGGATATGGCTTGCTTTCTGGGTTGCAAGAGCACATTGCCAACTCATATGTAATTTTTCATCTACCAATATTCTCAAATCCTTCTCCTTAGGGCTGCTCTTAATCCATTCTGCCCCCACTTGTTACTGATCTCCATTTGGACATTGAGCCATTGACCGCAAGTCTTTGGATGCAGTTATCCAATTCCTTAGCCACTGAATTGTCCATCTATCAAATCACTGTCTCCCTAATTTAGCGACAAGGATGTTGTGTGAGACTGCGTCAAAGGCCTTACAGAATTCAAGACAGACTACATAATTTTTCCTCCCTTATCCACCAGTGTCCTTAGTCCATCTTAGAAGACCACCAGATCAGTCAGGCATGATTTTCCCGTTGTAAATCCATGTTGCTTATCTCTAGTCACTTCCCCATCATCCATATGCTTTGACACAGCTTCCAAGAGGATGTGCTCCATTATCTTATGGATACAGGGTACAGAGTAAGGATGACAGGTTGATAGCTCCCAGGGTCCTTTTTACCCTTTTAAAAAATGGGTATGATGTTCCTCTTTTTCCAGTCACTGGGAACTTGGCCTAACTGTAGCAACTTTTTACTTTGTGCAAACCATAAATATGGTGTGGTTGATAAAACAGTCTTCTAGTCTAAAGTTACTCCACTATCTACCTCGTAAACAGAATTATAAGGAAATCTAAGGAAATGTCCTTGTCTGTTGATAAAAATAACATAAACCAAAAGTTATCTATGTCAGAGAGCAACAACATTTTTCTCTGTCTCCATTTAGAGTATAAATGCTTTATTACTGCATAAAAGATTTCATTTTCCAATTTTGACAATTTTCTATCTCTTACTGCAATACATTTTTGTCTTTGACCATGAGCAAAAAATGCTATTTTTGCAACTAGATGGAGAATAAGTTCATAATGTAGCTTTAACATTTGTAATTATCTCCTTTATTTTCTTTTCCTATAGTTTTTGATATTTAAAAACTAAAATCCAGTAGGCAGAATTATTCTTTCCTTGAGATGGGGATTCCCATTGGTCTAGACCCCAAATTCATTTACCTCAACTTTCAGGAGAAATTCAAGGAACAGATGATCTGTATTACATGTTTCTTAAAACAGTGAGCTTGGAATAGCTTTAGCAACAAAAGGATGAAGAAAAAGTGTATCATCAAATTATGGGTTTAGAAAAAGGAACAATTTCAGAAATTAATGCTTAGACATCACAGAATTTCTAATCTCCATACAGTGAACTTTATGTGGATACAAGCAGTTATGTCTACAGCTGTTATTACTGTAGGTTTCTAAGTAGTTTGCATGTAATGGAAAAAGTTTGTATTTTGACCTGTCTGTATATTTTAAATGAACGACATGATTTACTCCCAGTTAAGAGGACCATAGTAATCCAAACAGGAGATTATAAGACCAGGAGTTCCTATCAGAGAAAAATAATCATAAACCACCAAAGATATTACGGAGATCTTGACACTGAGTCCACGCCAGGGAAGTTTGGGCCACAGATGTTTCAATTTAGTTAATGAAAGTAGTATGACATACTTCCTCCCACATAATGGGATTAGATATTAATTTAGGAACACTGAATATCCTAAATTGTCAGAAGATGTTCGATTTATAAACAGGAAATCTATATACAGAACAGTGATGCAGTAGGGTGAGAAGTTATGGAAAACTCATAATTCTGAAGAATTTTTTCAGGGTTCTAGAGAGACACCTGCAAATGCCAGAAATTTATCACATGATTGTGTTCAAGACTGATTAACAGCTCATGGCAATGATGATGAGAGCTTGGAATTTTTTTTCTTAAAATAACTTTTTTGTCTATCAAAAAATCCTCCTTTGATTGAAAAGTACAAATTCCCAGATTTGCAACAAGTAAGACCTGCTACACTGGTTTTAAACTAGGTTGGACAGAAGGAAGAAAATAGTTTATAATAACTGGATTTGCTCAAGTTACTTTAGCAGATATATCAACATGAGCAGGAAGGCTGAAGACCCAAAGGTATTCTGAAACAAAGATGGAGAATGATAAATCACTGATGTGTCAATAGAATTATGCAAGAATGAAGTGGAATATTTATTAGTAGAGGGATTTCTGATGATTAATGCCAGCCTGGTGGGCAAATTCTCACTAAAAATATCACTAATACTAATACTTCTGTCTCAGAAAACTGAGACAGATCTCATAGCAGTAGCAGCACAAAGTTTGGCAGTTAAGACATTGGAGGCAAATGCAAGGTAAGATAAAAACAGGGGCAATTATCAACACTCTTAGATACAAGAATTGGGGTAGCAGATGGTTGGAGGGTCATTTGTCAACTAAAAATGTCAAGTCTGATAGGGCCTTGGTCTTGTCTCTAGACAAGACCCATCTCTTCTCCTTGTGTCTCCCATTGCTTCCACAGTGCATCATGGTCCAAAAACTGCAACCATACAAAAACGCGTTTAAGAATATGAAAGAAATCAAATGGCTCATCTAGAACAAATAATTCTTTAGTATTTTAATATGGGCATTTTAATAATTATATTTGCTATACAAATAAAAAAACCCCTCATTTCAGAAACTGTGAGCATTCAGTAAATAGACTATTTAACTCAAAAGCAATAATTTTCTTAATTATTATATGCAACTGCTTGCAGAAGTCAGGTTGATTGTTACTGATATTTCAGCTTTCTTGATGCACTGTTTTCATAGTTTACATGAGTATCTGAACTTACAATCAGACCGCAGGCCTTAGCTAGACATGTAACATTTTGGGTTTGCAAAATAGTTTTTCTGCAGAATTAATTATCAAAGCTTATGTTGCCGTCCTTGGCATATTCTTTAGTTTAATACTTAAAAGAGCTCTGCATTTCATTCTGAATTTCAGTAAAAAAATCAAGATCGAAACATCTCTTTAGCAGAACCACGATAGTCACATGAAATCTAGCAGAACTCCTAGCAAATGTTACGTACAAGGATAAACTAGATTTTTTTTAGAAAAGTTCTCATCTGAGAATAACAATTAAAATTTCACACCTGGAGAAATATAAAAACTGAGTTCAAACAGAATGAACAGTTTTCTGTTAATTGCAGTATAAGGGTGAGTGGCTGAAACAAAGGCTCTGAAAATGGCTCTTGGGCTAGCTCAACAGGGGCAGATGAATTATTAAGAAAAAAATTCAGGCAAGGCAAATTTACTTCCCCTGTAAAATTATACTTCATATTCTTACCCTAACCTCCCACTACCTTCATTCCCGTATTCTACCCCTTTCCCTCAAAGTCAGTGTACTGTAAAATGTTACAGGTCTTAAACTGACTTGTCACATTTGGCATTAGTTTAATTAGTTTTGGCAAATGCTTTTTGGTGACTCATGGGAGAGTTCCTTTGGTCTCTTTACTAACAGATGTATCATTTCCTGTGCTAAAAGCAATGACAACAATGTCGTATGGTTATAAAATTGTAGGAATTTGCTACTCATAGTCCAATAAAAACAACTTGTTAAAAAAAAAGAAATGGAGCAGATAAGATGGAAAACACTCATTAGCAGAAATGTCTGGTCATAAAAGATTTGCTCCTTTGCTATTTATCTAAACTTTGTAGGTTGAACTAGAACTACGTATTATACAAACCATTAACTTGGTGGCAACCATTACTTTGTGTGCCGAAGAACCCCACTGCATTGCAGAAAGCCACCTCTTCCTGTTATGTGCACGGAGTAAAACAGACACATATAAACAACTATCACTATTTATCAGCTCTAATACAATTTCCTAGATGTTCCCTTATTTATGCTAATATGTTTCTCCTGGTTAAAGTTTTCTGATATGAAATGCAACCTCTGTGGAGTTACAGGAGAAGACCAGAATACTCCGTAACAATTTCTAAATCACAGTTCATCTGCTTACATATCCTTACTCTCCTTCTCTGGTTAGTTTACGCAGTAAAGCAGCCCCCAAAAGACACAATAAAAAGTTAAAGTCTAGCAATTAGATTATGGCAACTTTTGGTTTTGATCCTCAATTTCCCTTCCCCATTTGCAAGCAGAGGGGGATGACATCTCTTCTGGGGAGAGAAGAGAAGCAGCACCCTGCCTGCATGTCATCTTCTTTTTCCAGAGAGAGCCTTGGAGGAGGCCATCAGATCTTTGTTAGACTCCTCAAGCTTTCAGGAGAAAGCAGCTTAAACTAGCAGTGACTGTTGATAGGAGAGGAGTGTCCTGCCACATGCCACTCACAACTAACGTTTAAGTAAAGCCCCACAAACACAAGTATATATTTGATAGTAAATTCAATTAGCTTTTGTAAACATTGTGAGATTTCTATTTTTATTTTTATATATATATATATGTATTCCTCTCAAGAACAGGAAAAACCTGTGAATCACCAAGAAGAGAGATTTCCATGTGAACATTTGTCTAGCCATTCTGAAATATTTTTGAAATGCTTGTCCTACAGAGCACAGTCAAAACTATACGGCTAGTGCCAGCTGTATTACACAAATAGCATTTCAGTGTGTGGTACAGATATCTGGATGCAGGTAAAAACAAAAGGCTCTCCTGTTGTTACTAACCTGTGATTTTTAGACCTAGCTGAAACATTTTTCAGATAATTCATGAAAAAAAAAAAATAGAACTTAATGAAATAGGTTTTGACCCATTTCTTAAACAGTTTCAATGACTTCATTCCCCTGTGCAATTTATCTGTCACCTTTATCTGAGCTGAATTCACCAAAACAAAACAAAAATGAAGGGAATGTATTCATCTCTTAATTACAATTAAAGGTTCAGATTTAGACAAGCTGCCACAGGGAGATGTAATTTGCACTTCCTAACATCAGCCAATCCTTCTGTGCCAGAGGGGGCAATTCATCACCGTGGAGGGGTTTTGCTGGTTTGTGAGAGCTCTGCTGGCAGCAGGGTCCATGTCAACACCTTTGTTACACACCCCAGTTATGCCCTCTTTCTGGACAATCCACACCTTCAGCAGACTGCAGCACCTGTGGCTCTGTATAGATAAAATTTATATTGAACCATCAATCTGCAGCTGCAGCTTCCCCACACATCACAAGGTGGGGAGAATAAAATTCTTCAGAATTAGAAACAAGACTTCATGCCACAAATATAAGAGCACATACACATATTCTTTTATGCCTACCTGTACGTATATATGAGGACAAGAAAGTTCTTAACGAAAAGGTGGACATAAAAGTGAGACTGTAATTAAACCTGGAGTTCAAATGATCTCAACTGTATTTATTCAATCACCTTCTTTAATGTTTTCACTCTGCTTACCATGCTGTTATATATAGGACCTCATCCTGTAATATTTATTCAGGCCTCAGTTAACCAAAGTTTTGTATTTCTCACCTATCACTTTAATATTTTAATAACATGTTCAGTATTTGATGAAATACTGGTTTAGATTCATCAAATGATGTATTGGGGAAAATCTTTTCAAAATAGAATCACAGAAATTACATGTTCAGTGTTAGGGATTTTTAAACATGTCCAAGTTTCTCTTGTATGAAATCAAGGCTAACCTGGATTTACTTTTACTTTTTTTGGAGAAGACTCTTTCTGGAGTCTCAGACAATGTTTAACACTAAATGAGCTATTTTGCTAGTAAAGAAAGCCTACTGTGACCTTTACATTGCTTTTGATACAAAAAGCTCCCACCATAGCAGAAAGCAATGTCAGATTTAATTTAATTCCTTGTAATCTGAACTGTCATCAGTGATAAGTTCTCCCTCATCAGCAACAGGGACAACATGTCCAGTAGTTTGGAAAACTGTGAAAACCTTTCATGTTAATGAAAGCAAGTTGAGTATTGATTTCCAGGTTAAAATTTTGGTTGTATTAACTGAAGATGACTAAGCACAATTTTAACAGAGTAATAATATCTCCTGTCAAAAGACTTCAGACCACTTCAGGAGAACTTTAAGTGGTAATGATTTAATTTTGCGGCGGTAATGTAGATCAGTAGAATTGCCTCCCTTTAGAGATAGATTAACTGAATGAAGTTAAGATTCTATTTTCTGAAAGACCTTCCTAGATTTTTTTTTTTTTTTTGGTGGGCATTTAATTGGAAACAAGAATGCTTTGCTGGTATGAAAAAGAAGGCCTGGGTGTCTCATGTGCATGTTAATGGCTATTTAGATCAGTATCTAGTGGAACGACTTGAGTCTTGCGCTGTAATTTAGTCTTCATTCAAGTTACTCTGTTACCTTCTCAGGAATTTGTAGCCAGGGAGTTGAGAAGATCATTATTTACAAAATTCCTGACAGTACTACATAGTTCATATTGTCTCCAATGAACTTATAGGAACATTCATTTCATTACCATCTTATCACCATGGAGCAGAAAAATAAAATATGAGGCAGTTTATCCTCTTCCTATCAAAAACCTCCTGCAATTAAAGTTTCAACTTTTAAAATGCATATATTTCATGAATGCATGGTCATTATAACTGAATGCTATAGCAATCCTTTTTTCTGTCTTTCAAATCTATTCAGTAAACAAAATAAATACTAGTCACAGAAAAAGTATGTGTAACTTTAAAGAAAGAACATAACTTGTATTTGCATTGCTGTTTAGATAACACACTAGATTTTATATAAAGTACATTGTAAACTTTGCTTCTTACTAATTTTTAGTAGCAGGTTTTCCTTAGAAATTGTTTATGTTTCCAACAAACTTGAAACTTGTTCAGGATGGCTAACTAATTTTTGTGTAAACAGTAAAAATAATCATAAGACATCATGTTGGAAGTCTGAATTACCACCCAACATGTATCTTATTTTTAAATGTCATTACTCATGCATTTATATTTTTTGGATATGCTTTTGGCTTGATTTTCAATTTTAAGTCCACACCTAAGCTTGATATATGTGTTATGAAAAATTTCTTCGCTGAGAGGGTGAACAGTATTGGAAGAGGCTGCCCAGGGAAGTGGTGGAATCACCACCCCTAAAAGTGTTTAAAAACTGTAGATAAGGCCCTCTGTGACATGGTTTAGTGTTGATCTTGACAGACCCAGGGTAATGGTTGGACTTGATGATCTTAAAGGTCTTTTACAACCTAGTTGATTCTATGATTCTATATAATCTGCCTAGATCATTGGGCAGTTGTTCTGCAATTAGTATCAGTTATCCACTCCTCCACTCCTCCATGTCAGGGAAACTGCACCACTGATAATAAAAAACCTTTGTAATGATTTTTGGATTTGTGTGGCAACATAGTTTGGGAAAGACATAACAAGGGTAATGTTGGTAAATTCAATCTTGTAGCAATACTCACCAGTGCAGGTGAAAAGAGAATTCACATCAGTTTCCTACTAAAAGTGGCGTGAGATCTGACATGTAGATGAGGACTGTGTTGACAATCTATTACAGCATTAGGCACTAGGAATATTACTGAAACACTAGACTTAATGGTGATCAAGTTTATTTAAGAAAATAAACTTGAAAATGTGGGAGAAGTCACCATTTTTGATCAGTCTAAAGGGCAAATATTTCCACTATATTCAGATGACAATGGAGAATTTTACTTCTGTAAAATTTTGAGAAGTAATCTTCTTATTTACCAGAATATAGCTCTTAATAAATGGGAAAAATTTTAGCGTGAATAGTCACAGAAGATTATTTCGCCCACCTTGCTGAATGATCAAGTAAGTACATAATCAATATCTTTTACAAAATAATGAATTTGGGAACGTGCATTTGAGTATATGAATGCATGCACAGCATATACAACACAGACAAACTCTTCCTGGCATATTTCTGTACCCAAAGGTTCAGATGTCTTCTGTGTAGTGACCATGTAATGAAAAGAAAAATGAAATCATCATTCTGATGATCCTCCTCATTAAATGTCCTGCACACAGCTAGGATAAATATGCACAGCCCTCTAAGACAACACTGAAGAAGAGTACAATGTTTTTTACTGTAATGTTTGTGGTGGCTTAAGCCCAGCTGGTAACTCAGAACCACGCAACTGTTGCCTCACTCCCCTCTCTTCCTCCCCCGGCTCCCTGAGGGATGGGGAGGAGAATCGAAAGAATGTAACTCTCACAGGTCAAGATAAGAACAGTCCAGTAACTAAGGTATAACACAAACCACTGCTGCTGCCACCAATAATAATAATGACAAGGGAAA
>WYDI02042134.1:0-11798 GCA_009867235.2 Psittacus erithacus
AAAGTTAGAAACACAGTGCTGCACCAGCCACTAAGAAGCAGAAAAAATGACTGCTACTGCTGAACCCATGACAATCACTTGAAAATATTTTGCCTGCTCTTACTCTATCCTCATACTTTCTTATTTCAAATTCATGTTCAGATAGCTTCTATATCTATGTAAAAGTTTCATTCTTGTAACTATTTTAGTGAACAAAGAACCCAGGTAATTTTTATGTATGTGTGAACATCTGCCCTTGAAATCTCATATTTGATCAATAATTAAGCTACAAAATAAAGTGGAGTGTGATCTCCTTAATATCTTACTCAGTTTATTGTTGTGCATATACAAGTTTTAGTAGTGTTGGCATTCTAATGCTGTTATGCATTCACTGAGAGATCAAGAGTGATATGCTTAGTCATGGTCATTGGGCTTAGTCATGAAAGGGAAGTGCACAGAAGGTGAAAGCTGTAATGAGCTACCTAAGAAGAACATAAAGATTTTGCCCAAGCATTCAGGAACAGAGATAGGAAAGCCGAAGCTTAGATGGACTTGAAACTAGGGAACAGTGTGAAAGATATTAAGAGTTTCTGTAACTAACTCAGCAGCAAAAGGAAGTGTAAGGAAAATGAGGTACTGCTGTTCAGTGGGGCAGGTAAGGTAGTGATGAAGGACATGGAAAAGACCAAGGGCTTGGAAGCCCTCCCACCACTTGATTTTCCTCCTTTTTCCCCTACCTCCATGCTCCAGCCCTCATTAAACAAGTATGACCTCAGGTTATACCCCAAGCCCTTTACACTGCTAGTAGATGATGAGCAGAAGTTATTCATTTACTGTGGAAGAAGATAGGGAGAACAATCCTACTGTATACAGGTGCATGGGACGGGGTGGCATGCTGCCAAAGGTGCTGAAAAAGCAGTGCAATGCTATCAGAGGGCATTTTAAAAATTATATTTTACAATAAAAGATTATGAATTTTTATAAAGATCATGTCAATAGTCATGAGGAATTTTGATGACTGTAAAAAGGCAGATGTCACACCTATCTTCAAGAAAAGCAAGGAGGATTCAAGAAGCTACAGACTGGACAGCCTGATCTCAATATCTGGGTAGATTATGACGTAATTTACCTAGAAGCCATTTGCAGCCACCTGAAGGACATGGTGATTATTGTGAAAGTCGGCATGGGTTTACCAAGGACAAATTATATCTGACCAACTGCCTTCTGTGATGAAATGACTGCTAAATGGAAAAAGGGATCACAGGAAATGCTGCATAATTATCTTTAGTAAAGCTTTTTACTTAGTTCCTCATGGTATCCTGATATCCAAGTTGATTAGTTGTGCACTCGATAAATGGATAATAAGACTCATGGTTGGATCAGTGGGCTCAGAGAGTTGCAAGCAGCAATACAAAGCTGAAGTGTTGGCCCATTACAAGTGGGATCATTAATAATAAATGTGAGGTCCATTACCGCTGCTAATGACCTGGATGACGCACTCTCAGCATGTTCATGTACAGTACCAAACTGGAAGGAGCAGCTGATTTGTTAAAGGATAGGCCTGCTATGAAAAGGCACTTCCAAAATTTGAAGAAATGTATGAACAGGATGCTTATTGGTTTCAGTAGAGATAAATGCAGATGTCAAGTGCATCTGAGGTGTGCTAACTCTCTAACAGTACAGTCAAGGGTGGACTAAAAAGGATAATGCTCATGAACAACAAAATGAGATGTCAGAATTATTCCATTATGACAAAAGTCACCAATATAGAATTGTAGAATAGTTAGAGTTGGGAAGGAACTTAAGATCATCTAGTTCCAACCCCCCTGCCATGGGAAGGGATGCCTCACACTAAACCATGTCACCCAAGGCTCTGTCCAATCTGGCCTTGAACACTGCCAGGGATGGAGCATTCACAACTTCCTTGGGCAACCCATTCCAATTCCTTACCACCCTCACAGTAAGAACTTCCTCCTTATATCCAATCTAAACTTCCCCTGTTTAAGTTTGGACCCGTTACCCTTGTCCTATCACTACAGTCCTTAATAATAATATATAAACTGGAGTATATAAGGAAGAGTGAGTGTAGCTCATAATTAAGGAAAGCATTGTTTACTTCTGTTCACTTCTTTTGAGAGTACACCGTAAGTACCATGTCAGGTTTTGGGCTTCTCAGTATAAGGAATTTGTTGATACACCTGTATGTCCAATGGAGGACCTCCCAGCCACTCAAGGAGATGGAATGTGTAATGTGCAAGAAGCAGATGGGAAAAATGGGTTTGTTCAGCCTGAGGAGAAGGAGGAGATCTTGTTCGTATCTGTAACTACCTAACAGGGGAGTATGCAGAAAACAGAGTAAGATTATTCTTGAAGATGCACAGTCACAGGACAAAAGGCAATGAGCACTATTTGAAACATGGAAAGCTCTGACTAGTTATAAAGTCTTTTCATAACCAGACTCTTTAAATGTTTGAGGTATGCCTATGACAACCATCTTCCCATTCTCACCAAAGAACTGTAAATATAAAGCTATGGGATTTGTGGGGGTGGGAGGAGGGGTGTAAATCTCTATATATAAGAATGCAGAACATGGTCTATTCTGTATTCACTAATCTTCCAGAAAATTCAATCTGTAATTAGGACACTCCATTCTTGTCATTCCAAATAAGCAAGATGCTGTAATCTAGTAGAAACCTCAAAAAATAAAAGCTGTGAAGAATATATTTGAGACATATTGAAGCAGCATTGGTTGGTGTACCAAATAAAAATGTTTTTTCTAGTCCATGCTGAATGCAACAGAACTGTGTTGGGACAGCTAGCATCACCTCTTTAATCATTTATAAGAGCAGGGAAATTATCTTCTCCAGCTGTAGCTCAAAGGCTGCTCTGGGTTGTTCCACCTGCATAATCAAACTCAAAGGATATGCAGTGAATAGCACTGAATGTTCTTTGGCTAGCTTCATATTTTTGGAAATTTCTCACTTTGTAGCCTTTCCCTGTGGCTCCTGCAGTGTTGATCATGCTCTGTTCTGACCAGGAGAAATAGTAGGATAGTACAATTGTTTTAAGAAAGGTGAAAAATTGTCAGTTGTTGCATAGACTGATTTGAGAAAAAGTATATTCCCTTCTAATTATACACACAAGAAATTGAAGTCTCTGGCAACTGTGCAGCCTTTCGTATTTCATTTTTGTGTAGTTTACTGAGATTTTTTTAAAAAAAAATGTTGCTGAAGATCTGGTGTTTAATTATGTTTCATGTGCCCTAATTTTTAATTATGAAGTCCTTCAGCATATCTTGTTACATAATTGGTCATAATTTCTGAAACTCTTGGAATATTGTGAACACTGCTGTGCTGCTGGAATTCAGGACAAGTGCAACTATCTATATTTAGGTCTAATATCTGCTTTACTAAGTACAGTAAGTGGCTTGTTAACATTACTTTAAAACAGCAGGTTTGCTATGCTTGGCAAGTGAGCGATTTATTTTCTCAAACCTGTTTTATTAAACAAAATCTAACTGGAGCAACATAAAACCAAAACCCTAGACCCTTTTCTCCAATAATATAATGTCTTATGTGTTACAATGGGAATAAATTGTTTTTTCCTTAGAACTAGAAAAAGATCATAGATCCAGTGATAATAATTCAGGTAAACCATTCTTAAATTAGAATAAAATAGTTACATACTACATTAGAAATCATAAGGCTTTCCTTTCTCCAAGATGGTAGTTTATTGTATTGGTGTTTTCTGTCTTGCACTCCTACTGGGAAGTTTTAGGAAGGCGTATAGCAGGGCTTGCAACTAAAATGTGGACAAAAACTATTCCAATGCAGATGAAACAGTATTTCTAATTATTCACTCTTGCCAAGTGGTCTATAAAAGATGAGCTCCAGTCACAGGTTTCATGACAAGTAGGAAAATAAATTGTTCAGGATAAGATGCAAATAAAGGACAAAGTTCAGCTGACTACCAGAATATATAATCATATTTTGATATGTCACAGAGTAAGACAGTCTCACTTGACTTAAATTTTGTAAACTTAAAATGTGTGGCTAAAAAAATGATAGTGGATATGTGTATAAAAACTGTTAATTCTTGAGAAATGTAAATTTGACTTTGAAAAATAAACCCAGAGCAGATTAGGAAAACTCCTCTCTTGAATGCAATTTTAAATTACAGCAGTGTACTGATAAATTTATGATTGCATTTATTATATGGGTGAGCTGGACTGTCCATAAATGCACCACTGTCTGAGGGACAATAAATGCAGTTTGAGGGATAAAGATTATGAGTTACTGCAAAATACAAAATATATTGGATAATGTGCTGATAATGAGCAAGAAACCATCAATAATGATGGGGAAAAAAACCCCAAACCAACCAAACCACAACCAAAAAGCAAACTAACCAAAAAAACCAAACCCAAACAAAACAACAAACAGTAAGACTCCTTGAAAACCAATTTAACACAAGATTTGAATTCTGGAATACAGTACGTAAGCAAAGGGTACGTGGCTGCCACTTTACAACACTTCAAGGGCTGCTTTCTGAACATTTAATGTTGAATAGAGATAATTACATGTGCGTTCTGGATCTACATGCATGTAAATAGCCTATTTACACATGTAAATCACATGTTGATTTATGTTAATAATCACAATGTTGATTAATGAATGTAAACCCAGCTTTTTTTCAGAGCTACTGATCCACTGTAACTCAGCATCTGTGGATGCCAGACTAATGGTAAGCATGTATGTAACATGGATTTATGTGGTCAGTGTTAAAGAATTCTGGCTAAGCAAATCAGCAGATAGAAAGCAGTTATTCTAAGCCATTTGGTATCACTTATTTCATAAAGTTAAGCTTGCCCTTAAGCACTTGATTCTCCCTTTAGTTTAAGGCTTGGTAGTGTTATACTTTCTTGTTTGCAGACACAAACATTTGATGGAAGTGTTTTTACCTCAAACAATACAGGCACCTAAGGTCTAGGTTGGATTGCTCGCACAAAGTGGCAGGGTGATATGCAGAGGTCCTTGTGAGAGTCTTGACAACAATGTAGCTTTTTCATCAGTCCTGTCTTTAGTCTGTCTTTAGTTCTGTCTGCACAGCAGCGCTGCTTTGCTTATTTGTATCTCAGCTCAGAACAGTCTTGTACAATTTGGATACAAATTATTCCCCTTCATTTCAACTACCGGAATCTTGAGACCACAATGTATGATCTTGTTTCAAGTTCCCGTTCAAGGCTGCCTGTCCTTCTCTCTGAATCCTTTCGCTGACCACAGGTGCCTAGGAGGCATTCTCAACAAAGACTGAGGCAAGGGGTGGTGTTGAGCACCTCATTGTTACACATCTGCTGTCACTATATCACTGACCCCTTTCAACAGTGTGCTTACATTGTTCTTACATCACAATAAATAGCCTTTTACTACTATTGCAGTACTAGAAGCTCTTCTAGTTGCCCTTGACATCCCTAACAGATTTCAACTGCTGTTGAGCTGCAGCTTTCCTAACACTTCCCCTTCACGCCTGAGTAATGTTGCTAGGTTTCTCATTAACAGCCTCTTCCAGCTTCAAATTTTTGTATGCGCCTTGGTTTGGTTTGGTTTGGTTTTTTCTCACTGGAACTCCACTATTTGGTCAGGCTGGCCTCCTGAGATATCTGCTTCTTTTCCTTGGAAGAAGGATGGACAATTCATGTGTTTGGCTAGTGTCCTTTCCAGCCTTCTTGAGCTCCTTTGCCCTTCAAAGCTGCCTCCTCCCATACAATCCTACCTATCAGTTCCCTGAATAAACTGAAAGCTGTTCTCCTAAAGTACAGCATATAGACTCTGCTTCTTATCTCAGTCATTCTCCTCAGGATCTTGATCTCCACTTAGTTCACAGTAATTCCAGACAAACTTACCATTGCTTACCATATCCTCAACAAGTTCTTCCTTGTTTTTGAACAATTGATCTGCCTGTACATAACCCCTGGTTGGTACCAGCGCTTATACCAAGAAGTCAAACATTCTGGTATCATAATCCAAAACAGAAAGAACACTAGGGATAATGGATTTCTCACATATAAGTTATGCACTGATTTATTACAGCTGAGGATTTGGCCAACAAATCTCCATGCCACTCCTGTTAGATTAAAAATATATGCTTTAAAATTCTCCAAATAGCATGTCTATATGCATTTTTGGATGCAGTAGGTACTGGAAGGTATGAGAATTTCTCAGGGTGGGCTTTAAATCTCACTGCACCTTTTCTTTGAACTAAATTGCTGATGTTGTTGTGTCACTATATTTCTTTCTTGTGATTTGGGGATGCGGAGCAAGGGGAGACTTGAGGTACTGCTGTCATGTATATCCAGCCCTTGCTTTGTTAATCCAACACTGACTGCTACTTTTTCTCCCCAGGAAGAACTTTTTAAAGTCTTTAAGTGCTATTGACAGCAAGAGGGTAAATGTTCTGTAATGACTGTAAGGTCAGCAATCAAAAGCAGAAGTTTCTGAAAAAGTTTGAAGGGGAAAAAACTAACAAAAATCTGGCAAAGGGAGACTACTTTCCCTTGCCTGTTGGACACGATATATTTTGCCAATGTAATCGTGTACCAGTGGCATGTATCAATAAATAATACACACCTATAGTTGACAATTACAATAAAATCATGCATTCAAGCAGATCCTTTGTGGCTGCGAAATCATCACAATGTGATGATTCTTTTCAAGAAGAAAGGTTTGCAAGATTTTACATTTCTAGCATTCCAACCAAGGCTATATTAGAGTTCGCTAGAATCTGGCATGTCTGGCAAGGAAGAGGATTTATAGAAAAAAACAAAACAAAAAAACAACACAAAGGGCTGACTGGTTTTCCCATGTAATTTGAGTATACTGGGATAAGCTCTATTCATAATTGTCCCTGTGCAGATTAGTCCTTGTTACATGGGTAAATTGAAAGCAGAATTTGAGTGGTTATTCTTCAATGTGAATAATCTGCTGTAGTGATCCAGAGGCCAGATTTTATTTCTAAAACTGAGAGATGGCACAGCTTTCTCTTTAGTAGGTCATGAAAATTTCTGTGACTGCTCACTTCTTATGTTTACAGCCTTTTCATTTGAAAAGATTTTGGTGAGAATTTATCCACAAATGAATAGCAGATAGATAGATTCAAGGATTACAAATAAAGGTCTTTAGGCATATCTAATTCCTTTTCCTTTCCACAGTTGTAGTGTGAAAGAAAAGGATAGAAGCTGCAAGAGTCAGCAGGCTGCTATCTGTTGCTCAGAGGCAGAGGTCTCTCATTGAGGCATGCTATCTGATCCTAGCTTTTTCTACAGTGAATCGGTGCTCTCACAAAGCTAGTAAGATATCTTTAGAGTTGGAGTATGTCTCTTCTGTGTCAGGCTACATGCTTTTAGTTGCTTAGGTTTTAAAAGTTAAAATAGGTTCTCCTTTCTAATCTGCAGTGTACCACAGGCCAGAGCCCTGCACCATGCAGTACAAACAGACCTTTTATCAAGCTTTATGAAGATAAAGTAACTAATTCTAAATTATTTGAATAAGGTACTAGTCTCATATCAGTTAACTTAGCTACCGTCTCTGCACAATGCTGCTTTGTTGACAGTAGCAATATCCTTTCAGGGAGAATGTATTCTGCTCATTTCCATGCTAAGAAAAAATACCAGAACTTGTCTCTTAACAGATACTGCAAATTAGGCACTTAATGACATTACTGATTATATTACAAGGAACTTAAAAGACTGAGAGAGTTGGAGCACCTGGCTGGGGAAAAAAAAAGTCCTTTTTTTCATGCTTAGGCAAACTTCAGTACTAGTTTTCTTGTAGCACTAGTAGCAACTATGTTTAGAAAAAAATACAGAACAAGATCATATTTCTCTCCAGCTATGTAGTCGTTTAAGTCTACTCGAATTATCCAGTTTCTCAACTTTGACCAGAATGCACTTTGCATAAGTTTCATGTGAGTTTATGTAAATGCCAATTTGTCTATTTACCAGTTTATATATTTTAAGGTGAAACAGTATGCTCTTCCTGGGTCTTTACCTTGTTCTGCTGCATAGGATGTAGGGTATAGTTTCTTTTGTAAGCCAGATCTGGAGTTTGAAATGGTTGCAGAATCATTGTTGCCAAAGGATGATTTTTACATACATGAGGAACTCATGTGGTATTCTGAATAATTCTGAAAAGAATAGTAGTGTAAATGAAACTAATGTTTCTTCACATTTTAATCTTGCATTTTCCTGTCATGTTACAGCATGATTTTAAAAAACTACTGTGTGACTTGAGCTCTTTAAAATAATATTAACTTATATTAAGTGAAGTATTTTTAATGCACAGTCGCTTCATGATTATCAATCTCAAAGTTAAATTAATTTCAAAGAGAAATAGTATGAAAGGAAATTACTAGTATCTTGCAGATTAACTTGCAGTGATCCTAATGACTCCAAAATGAAGTCCAATTAATACACAATTGCCTACTCCAATGGAAAGCAAAGATGAAGGTGAAGAAACACTGGATTTTTTATTTCTTTGGGAGGAGAAAGCGTATTTTCATTGTTATCAGAGGAAACTGGTTACATCACTGATATTAAAAAGTTGCAGCCAGAAATTTTAATAAAACAGACATCTACAGATACTCTAAAGATCATTAACATTGCCTAGGGAGAACTGGCATATTATTATATTATTTAAGTATTTTCTATTATCTTCTGCTTTGTGCTTATGTTCAAAAAGTATAAAGTTTGAAATACACAGACTTGTTTACAAGTGCATTTGGTTTGTTTTGCCACATGTTTTTGTCTATATGAATTTCCACAATCAGGAGTGCACCACAAGATAAATGCCTGTTACTGATTTTAGGCAGGAGTTAAATACATGACTGTTGTTAAATACTATGTAATGGGCTGTTCACATGTTTGAATAAACCTAATAATAGTCTGTTCTAGTGTTTATAACCTACATAATTCTGTGAGTTATGTCTTTCCCATGACACAGGGTTTTGGAATTTGATTTTTAAGTTTAATATAAATTGGAGAAAAGATTATCTAACTTTCCTTTTTTTTTTTTTTTTTTTAATCTTTTTTGACTTTTTTCTGGTTAAAGTTTTATTAGCAGGTGAAGATTTCCCAAGAGAAATTGCGGTTAGGCAAAAATGATTTCTCATTACTGCCCTGGGGAAAGAGTATCAAAAGCACTGGGTATCAATAAGAACTTCCTGAAGCAAAGCTTTTTACTGTGTTATTTAACAAAATAGTGGTGGTGAGGGCTGGGTTTGGTTGTTGGGGGGTTTTTTTAGGTTTTTGTTTGTTTGGGTTTTTCGGGGTTTTTTTAGGGTTTTTTTGTTACTGTGTGTGTGTGTTTAGTTTAGCTTGGGAGTTGTGAGAGAAAGAGACTTTCAGCTCAGTATTCTGCTTCCAATAGTTGTCGATGCATCTGTTTATATAAGAAAACAGGAAAAATTAACAGTTATATCTTTTACTTATGTTATTTTTAACTTATGCCTCATAAAAAGTATCAATCTGGAAATATTCTAGCTTTTTTATCTTTTATGTGAGCCGCGTTCATGAGTACATCCCAAAACTGAGCGACTCTATCAAGAAGTTGAACAGTTCAATGCACTCTGAGAAAATGCACTATCTTCCATGTTGTTTGATAATTTCATATGATGCTTCACAGCCCCATTTATTAAGGTAAATGCATAGTTTCCTCCACTTCTTTTCATGTCATCCATGATTTTATTTGGACCACTGTCAAACTTTTTAGTTCTTTCTCTAGGATGAAGAGTCCTATCTTATTTATTCTATAACTTTGATTGCCTTACTCAGCATCTATTTTAGTATTTATATCCTTTTTGATACAGAAGGGTGGAAGTCAGAACTGTGAAAAATATTTGTTATTCACCTGCATCTTGATTTCAGGAGCAGAATCTATTATATTTGATAACCTTCCTTAATTCTAAGCCTTCATTTTGTTTGGGGTTTTTTCGGATTTTTTGTTATTTTTTTTTTTAGTGCTACTGAACAATAAACTTCTGGAAGCTTCAGAACCCATCACTGTGTAAGGAAAGACAAGATGTATTATTTCTGAGTGTTGCTAAATTTATTTCATCTGCAGTCACTCAGTACAGAGTAATTATTCTGTAACTCTCAGATGTGACCTTCTCAGTCCATGACTAACCAAACCCGCTCTTTCATTTTTTTCTGAATCCTTATTTTGACTAGCTGAATCTTCTTTGGAACTGAAAAGTGGTATTTAATTTCTATATTTATACATAATATATTAAAGCACGTCATGGGAATTATAGTTTGAATTCCTTGTTCTCCAGGGTGGCACTATTACCTCATTTCCCTTGATCAATTCTATGCTCTTCTAAATAAGCATGATGCCCTACTAAACATCACACTAGCTGTATTATTAATTAGACACTATCATTGTACTGTTGCTGCATAAATACAATCAAAATATTCAACAGGGGCATCTAAACTGATTGGAAGGAAGCATACCTTACCAGCAGGGCTGGACAAAACATGATTCTGCTTTCCTGTATATATGAAAACTGTTAGCTGTCTTTAGAGGGACCTGGGACATTTGTACCTTTTCCTTTCATCTCTACATATGGCACTGATTAGAGCAAGAAGAAATGCACTGCTACTGCTTGTTGTTATAAGGTTGTACCCAGAACATGGTTTGCAACTTTTCAATCCTCTGGAATTCAGAATTTCTTCCTTTTTTTTTTTTTTTTAATCAGATTAGCACCAGAAATTCTAAATTCTAGGCATACGTCTTGTTCTACCACCTATCAGGACCCTTTTAATGTTCAAACTCAGACTCATATTCAGAGTTATGTGTAAGAGAGTCTACCATGACTTCATGCTCCTAAAGATAAGGGTGGCAACATGATTCCTGCCAAATGCTGAGGTCAAACGGAAAAAGAATATTAAATCAGCTGTTTTCTTGGGGCTCTCTTCTAGTTCAGAATAAAGTGGGGAAAAGCAAAGTAGATACCAAGCTTATTCCAGGAACTGTGAGAAAAAGAAGACAAACTAAGATTAAAAGAAATACTCTAACTTTTGTTTTAGCAACATATATGAGACAGGAGACTAGAGAGGAACTGAAGAAAGCTTGGTAGTTATTCTGTTTTCTAATTCTGTAATCACCATACCCTGCCAAAATAAGTGATCTTGTTCTGCCTTACTAAACCTTTGAATAGCTATGGGAGCTCACGCCAAAGGCCCCTGTTGTCCAGTATTCTATCTCTCTGACATTGGCTACTGACAGAAGTAGAAAATTTTCTGGAATCTTGAAAGTATCTTAAAATGTGCTTCAAAAGCTAGAGGTGAGAGGTGCGTGTGTATGTGTACATACACATATATACACACGTACACATACACTGTACTGGTACTAGGTCTCAATTTTATTTTTTTTTTATCCTTTTTTCTTTTTTTTTTTTTTTGCTTATGAAATTTTCAGCCTCTTCTGTTTTCATTAAATCATAGAACACCAGGTTGAGAGGGACTTCAAGGATCACTTGGTCCAGCCTTTCTTGGCAAAGCATGGCCTAGACTAGATTTCCCAGTACAAGTTTTGATCAGACCTAAATAATAAAACATTACACTGTGTGCAGCAGTCTCTGGATCTTTTCAGATGAACTAGATCCTATTCATCTTATTCTGATTTTTTCACTTCTACTTGTCTTATCATATATATATATATATATATACATATATATATATACACAGGGCAGAGCCTTGGGTGACATGGTTTAGTGTGAGGTGTCTCTGCCCATGGCAGGGGGGTTGGAACTAGATGATCTTAAGG
>WYDI02042137.1:0-37530 GCA_009867235.2 Psittacus erithacus
GCAGTGTTCAAGGCCAGGTTGGACACAGGGGCTTGGAGCAAGCTGCTCCAGTGGAAGGTGTCCCTGCCCGTGGATGAGCTTTAAGGTCCCTTCCAACCCAAACCAGGCTGGGATTCTGTGATTCTATGACATGCAGAGATTGCTGCGGCAGCATGGAGGGACAGGAGACATCATCCTCCTTGCACCCCCGTGGGTGCAACATCTGTCATTGCACCCCAGAAAGCTCCTGAAATCCTTTGGGGAGCTCCCGCTCCCACCCAGAGGATTGCAGTGGGTTTGCATCACCACAGGCTGGGAAAAGCACGCTCCTGATCACAGATCTCACATCATGGGTGAGAACTGTACTGGGAACTCACTTGAATTAATACATTCTGGTGGAAAAGCCTCGAGATCTGTAACGTTTACTGAGAGCAGGAGAAGGAGTCCGTGTCCTGAAACTGGGGCAGCTGAAGCTGCTACGCATCAGTTGTTCAGGGGCCAGGTCTCTTGGAGGATTTTTGCAGTCCAGTTTGAAACCTTGAAAGACCTTTTTGTGGCTCGAAATACAGCTGCCAGCCCCTATTGCTAATCCCATCACTACAGATACCTCTCACGTGTATTTGGAAGGGAGGTTTTTGATGGAAAGCAGAATGGCCTGGTCCTACTTGCAAGTATCTGGGGGGGGGGGGGGGGGTCATTTATCAGGCACAGCAGAGCATCGCTCCTCAATGCCACCGGAAAGCGGCTGCACCTGAGCAGCACCAACCTCTCCCAAAGGGGATTTCACAGCTGCATCCCAGCCGATGTGGAGCTGGGTTGAGCATCCCAGCAGGTACCACACGGATCCTGCCGTCGCAGGAGACATCATGAGCTGCAGCCTGCAGCCACCTTGCAAACCTCTCCCAAGGTCAAATGCCCACAAGCAGCATAAAGGAGCCTCCTGGGACCCTTAAGACTAACAAAGCCTGAAATTCAGGTCTAAACACATGTACAGGCAACAAGGTGCCTCTTCCACACCCGGTTGTTACCTGGAAATAGGGTGCGTGGTGTCTTGTAAGGGCACAAGCTGTGCCCCAGCCTGTGCTGGCAGCTCCCCCTCTGAATTCCCAGGCCCTGTATGTGCTGAGGCAATTGGAGACACGTTCATGTCTCTGTGTGATGGAGTTATTCTCCTTGCAGTAAATAAATGTCTGTGTGTGTACTTCTTGCTTGTATCTGAAGAGGAGGTACCGTGTACCCGGCTCTTTCAATTTTTCATCCTCCTGGAGGGAAAATATGATAGGAAAAGCTTAAAAATTAAAAGAAGACAGAGTGAGCAGCCATAGAGAGCCCCTTTTTCAGCACAATCCGCCCAATTATTTTCCTTCCTTCGCCTGTTTTAATTTTAGAGCTTTTTTTCAATGTAGGTCCCAGGTCAGCAGGCGTTAAGCACTTCGGAAGTACCTCAACTTTAAACCATAGCCCATGGAAAGGACACTAATCATCTCTCACATCTTCAACTAAAGGCACAGCATTTTATCTGGGATCCAGAGCGTGTCTATAAATATCAGCCCATCTCGCAGCCAGGAGATTGCTCGGTCCATTACAGAAACAGGGAATCTAAATCACGGAGCTGGCCAGGGCTCACCTATGGTTAATCTTTATAATGGGAGGGAGCTGGACCGAAATCTCTGCATAGCTGAGCTGGCAGAAGGTGCAGAGGATATACACAGTGCAAACACCAGGGAAAGCTATTCCCATAAAGACACCCAGAATAATCCACATTCTCTCACAACCCCATGGGACATCTCAGGACAAAGGTACCTGCAAGATCTGCTCTTGAGGTGTGTGAGCTGAGGATGCATCTCAAGGGGACCCTTCAGAAAATAAGATGAGCAAAACCCTATTTCTTAGCTCTTTGCTGATGGAGGAGGCTGGATGGTGCCAAGGACTTTGTATATGATTGAGACGTCTGTAAGAAGTAGGAATAGGTGCCAAAATCTAATGTGGCTCTTTCTTAGAGAAAAACATCTCAAAGTTATCAAACATTGACAAAGTGAGACCAAAATGTGGTGCTTTCAATGTGTTTTGCATGTCTGTATCTCACAAACTGCCCTGTGCCTAGCTGCTTTTCCAGTTAATTTGATGGGGTTTTGGTCAGATCTCTGAGGGATGTCAATGCATCAGGCAGCAGCTCCTTGGCAAGGATTTGGTCTTGGGGTTGGCATGTATGGGATGTGATCCTCTCCATGATCAGGCAGCACATGGACCTGGCACAGGTCCTGCTGCTCTTTCCTGTTCCTTACATCTCTGGGAACGCACTAGGAGATCCAGGGTGGGCAAGATCCCATTCTCATGGGACACAGAACAAGAGCCCCTCCAAACGTGGAGGTAAATCTCGAAACCACTGCCAACAGACAGCCAAGTCCCATAAAGTGCTGGCTGCTCTTTGGAGTGAAATGGAGATTTCTCCTGCTAATTATAACACTGGCAGGCAAAGCCCTGCACGATATGATTCCTTACATTAAACAAATTTTATGGCAGAGAAGACTTTTAGTGGCACTATTTGCAGACCTGGCCTTTCGCCAGCTCACTGTCATTAAATCTGCCGATCTTAAGTATCAGCTGCACTTATTCAAAGGGGCTATAAATAAACCCCTGAAGCCTATTAAAGGAGCCAGCTTCCTCCGGCTGTTTGTCAAGCCTGTGGACAGACTGACATCGCCAGTGTTGGGATGACTCTGGCTGGTGCTGGGCATGAGCAGTGCTGAATGTCTCGGGATGGGTCTTTCTCATAGGCACAGATTTATCTTTTATGCTGCAAGATGACTTCTTAGTTAAAGGAAGAGATACTTTTATGCTGGTGACAAATAGCACTTGTGCTGCTAGGACTGGACAAGTCCTCGACCACATTCCTGAAGCCTGGAAGTGTTAAACCATCACGTAGCTGCAAGGGTTAAAAATGAACAGAGTGTGGAGAGAGGGTGAGAAACAGTGCTGGGATATTTTATAGGACAGGGAGGTGGTTTAGTGTCAAATACAGAGAAGTCACCACTCCCAGGATGTTGGTATGCTGCCGGACACACTCCGCACTGCCACCATTCTGGCTCTCCTCTGGAATTTGCCTGGTAAAACTCTGCCAAGCCCACAGGCTCTGAGTGCCCCCCTCCACACTGAGATGCCTGCGGGCTGCAGGCAGGATGCTCCAGGATGCAGCAGCCGTGCTCCATGTCGCTGGCGAAGCCCCTATAAACAATGGCTCATAGTACTAATGTGTGGTTAATGACCCGTGGCCCAGAAATGATTAAGATGCAGGAATTAAATTTACAACCAACTTCCTTTTCGGTTGTTTTTTCCCTCTCTCCCCTGAAACCTTGAAACCGAAGTTCCTAATGACAAAAGTCCATGAAAGTACCTCTTGGCCTCCAGGCAGCGCAGGTGACGCAGGCAGCCGCAGGATTGAAGTTGGGTGCTGTCACAGTGCCAGGCGTGACACGGGGCTGCTTCGGTGGCAGGGTAAATTGATGACAGTCTCAGAGAGCTCACTACTTGATGCCAGGTTTATTTTGGTAAGTGCAAACTAATGAAATTTAGAGGTTTTAATAACAAAATGATAAAAAAAATAGAAAAGGTAGAAGCTGCAATTTAAAAGTGAGATTCATAACTGAAGAGAGCACTGGCTGCATTAACGAAACGAACTGCTCAGGCTTTTTCCCAGAACAGCCCCGATGTTTTTTGGCAGGAGGCTCAGGGATTCAGCTTGTATAAGTGAAGCTCCTGGCTCTGCTCAAGCAATGGACCAGGGCTTGGAGCAATGAGGGCTGTGCAGGGTCTCTGCTGACACTGCATCATCCATCTGTCCTGGACTTAAAGAGGGGGAAACCACTGCAAGGGGTTCGGGATGATGCTAGCCCTGCAGCAGGCACTGACCTCTTACTAGACACCATTTATCCCTTTCCCATTCCCCCACAGCCCAGCCGAGGGGGGACATCGCTCATCATGCTCTGCATTTTAAAAGGTGACAAAGAAGGTGTTTAAAATGCAATGAAAGGGAAGGAAAAATAAGCATAAACCCACCGCAGAGGCATCCCAGAAAATGAAGGTGAGTATCTGGGAGGAAAGCCGTTCAAAGAAATAGACAACCTTGAACATCTCCCAACAGGAAGGATGCATAATTTAGAGCAACCTGGAGGCATTTTGTACCTTGTTTATTTTACAGACTTTCTGCTCTCTTCTCTTGTACTTCAGCACTTCTCTGCTTACAGTCTTGCCCCTAAATTCTCTGCTGGATTAAAGAAGATGGAGGGTTATTTTCAAGAGCGGGGACAGGCACATCCCCAGCTACTGAGCCCAGCAAGGGCTGAACCTGGAGAATTGCTGTGCTTTGATATGCTAACCATACATTAATGTGCACAACTTGCAAGGAAAAACACCCAGATGGGACACTTCAAAACCATCACAAGTCTCTGTTCCAACCCTTGGCTGCAAATTGTTTTGGACCTGCAAGAACAGATTTAGGGGGGGGGTGTCATATGTTTTTTATTTGCTTTCCAATAAAGCCTGTTAAAATAAGAACAATGCTGGTGGGAACATTCTTCTTTCCATCATTTATTGGCCATCCTATCTCAACAGGGATGGCCCAGTTGACTTGGGATTAGTGAATGTGATGCCCGTCTGCAAGACTGGGCCAGAAGGAGGATTCAGGGAACTACAAACCTCTCAGCCTGACCTTGGTGCCAGGTTATGGAGCAGATAATCTTGAGTGCCATCATGTGGCACGTACAGAACAACCAGGGATCAAGCCCAGTCAGCCTGGGTTTATGAAAGACAGGTCCTGCTTGAACTAACCTAATCTTTCATGACAAGGTGACCTGCTTAGTGGAGGAGGGAAAGGCTGTGGATGTTTGTCTACCTAGACTGTAATGAAGCCTTTAGTCACAGCAGGTTGAGCTGAACATGGGAAGTGGCTGCCAGAAGAAATAAAGAGGTTGGAGACCATCTGAGGCAGACTTATGACAGATTGTTTTTTGACTCATTCTGCATCCACTGCCATGTTGACCCTGAAATCCGTCTGTGCTGCAACTGGGCTGAGGTTTTCCCTTTCCCTTGCTGGCCATCTAGCCTGGTAGCCTTTCTGGAAGGAGGGACACTTGGACTGGGAGAGCAGAAACAGGCACTGGAGACTGTGAAGAAGCACAGAAGTCCTTTGGCATCCACCCCCATCCCTGGCCCAAGGAAGAAAATGAAGCTGCTGAGAAAGAAGCTAATGAATACACCTAGGGAAATGATGGGGAGGACATTAATTGCCTGTACAGCAGTGCGGAGAGTCTGAGCAATGCAAAAAGCTGGGAACGACTAATTTATGAGAACAAATTCTACCTGGAGAGCATGACTTAAACTTGGGGAGAAAAATCCGTGTGCCTGGAATATTAAAATCAATAGCTGTAACCTATTTAGAAAGAATTGAGTGGGCAAAGAAGGTGCAGGAGGGACAATCAATATGAGAAGTGACATTGCTGCGTTCCAAGCACCACTAAAACTTAAGAGAAAGTGACCTCAAGTACAAATAAAAGCCAAAGAAGATGCTTCTCCTGACCATCAACTCTCATTAGAAAACAGGAACTATTGGCTCCTTAGACACATATCTATAAAACTTAAGAAGATTTCCCTGAGATGCCCTGGGGAACCTCAGCTCAAATGATGTGAGCTGGAGAGCTCACACTGATGGTTTTGGCTTTTTCTATATGCCACAGAAGAGTGTTTCCTACCCAAAACCAGAAGGATCTTCGACAAGATCATCTTGACAGCTGGAGAGCCAATCACAGATCCAAAAACTACCTACAGCCAGCACAGAGGTGACCCCGTTTCTATTATACGTGCTGGGCACAGACAGGAGAAAGGCTGGGCTGACAGTAGCTCCCTTTGCTTTTCAGTGGTGTAAGCCAGGTCACCTGGAAGATTTCAAACAGCAGATGTGAATGATATTTGGCAACTCTTTGTTTAAAGGCGCACTGGCTTCTAGGGAATCTAGGGAAATCTCAGTGTTGGGAAAGAGAGGGTTGTTCTGCTTAAAAAGAGAAGCTCAAAGGGGAGCAAGAGTAGGTCAGAATTCACAGAAAGGGAAGAAAAGAAAGCGAGTAATAATGAACATAACCCAGCCCCAGGCAGAAGGCTGTTAGGTGAAACCTATGGCTTGCAGAGCCGAGGGCAACAGGGAAGTGCTCTTTAGATATGAGAGACTAAAAGTAGTTGTCTAGACAGAATAGCAGACATTAAAAAAAGAAAGCATAAAAGGCAGACGCTAAACACTAATTTCTCTATTTTGGGGAAAAAAGCTAGAGGAGGTAGCGATGTAATCGGATGATGTGAAGTATCTTTGGTTCCAGCTCAGGATGTTGAACAACTGCTGCTACAGCTAGAGGGTTTTTATTGTGATCAGCAGCCCTCAATATTCAGTGCCTGAGAGTTTCAGACTCTGTCCCAGGAGCATTCCAGGGCGAGGAGCTTTCCAGAAGCCTGAAGCAGCGCTGACACTGTGCCAGTGCCTGAGCATCGATGAGGAGGATGACTTGTGCAATTATAAATCTGATTGTTAGATGTTGATTTTGTGAGAAAGAATGGGAGAGCTGATAAGGGCCTTGATTAATACCAGTTTAAGGAGAATAACTAATTACAATCAACACGCGCTAATGGAAAATAGATCTTATTAAATGAAATTGATATAATTTTTCAAGAATGTGATTATAGATTTGATTGATTTAGTACATTTCATCAACACGGTTAAGTTTGACTTCTGCGAGGCATTTAACTTAATGTTGTCTCATTTATTAGGAAGCTAAAACAATGTGAAATCAACACGGCACGCGCTAAACGGATGAAAACCCCACTGATATGTTTAAACATATCAGAGAATCATCCCAAGTGGCTGTGTTTCAGTTCATCATTTTAAGCACATGGTAGAAAATCTAAACTCATTACAATCAAAGCTTGCTGGTAAGATTTGGAGTAGGAGCACGGTTGGTATGTGGCTCTGTCTCTCCTGCAGACCTTCATCTTTCGTGAACCAGATATAAGCAAACACCAGACGGTTTAATGTGGGCACACTTCCAGGAACCAGGATTTCACTGGGAGGAGAAAAGATCCTGTTACACAACTGGATAAAGCAGCAGAGGAAGTATCTCCAGTGTAACATCTAGTGGGACACTGCAGCTATTCCTGGTGTCCGCAACTCAAGAAGGATGGTGATGAATGGGAGAGGGCACACGAGAATGACTGAAGCATTGCAAGACATGCCTTATAGTGACAGATTCAAGGACCCCAATGCGCTTAGCTTAACAAAGAGAAGGTTAAGGGATGGCTTAATGACAATCCAGATATATTCAGACAGAAATGCAGAAAGGGAGAGCTCTTCAATCTAATAGACAGAGCTATAAAAAGAGCCGGTGACTGGAAGCTGACACTGTAAAATCCAGACTCGGAAGGGTCCATTGTTTAAATTGGGAGAAGTAACATCAGAACAACTTCCCCACAGATGGTTTCATCATCACTGGCCATTTCAAAGCAATTCTGGGTATTCTGATGTTTCAAGGCATATCCTGGATCCACCAAAAATCACTGAATTGACAAAGAGACACCCACACCACACAGATGGGGTGGTCCTTCTTTGGTTTTATAATGTTGCTAATAGCGAGTATGTAAGTCATCATCCCAGAGCACTGAGTGGGACAATTCACTTTTGTCAGAGTTATTGGTCTGGCCTTGGTGGAGACTCACACAGACACCTCAGTGTTATTAGTGCCTCATCTTTGGCAGTGGAAGGGCTGGCAAGGTACTATAAACCCAAATAAAACCAACCCTGCTGACACCTCTCTGCTATAAAATAACCCCAAAACACAGTGCCGAAGGAAACTCGAAACAAGTACATGAAGAACCTGCAGTGGTGAAGTTAAATCATGCTGATCCCTGTCTGCTGCTTTAGCTTGATAAAACTGTTCAGGGAAATGACACATCCGTAATCCTTAAAAGGTGCTGAAACTGTGAATAAAAACGTGTAGTTTGGTAACACACTCATCTACACCCAGGAGATCGCAGAATGGGGGAGCCACGAGCGTGTACAGTGAGGCTTCCTGGAGGAGCTCCGCCACATCGCTGCTCTCTGGTTTGGGAGCTGCTGGGATCTCTCCTTTCATGGCAGCTCTTCAGCAGGTGCCTGGCTGCAGACCACTCACTCAGGCAGCTCCAGGAGCCACCACTGTCTTCTGGGACTGATCCGCAAACCCGAGCACGCATCTTATTGTTCATCTGGATGTACTGGGGACCAAACAGGTATGTGTGTGTGTGTATATATCTATATATATATCTGTAATTTACATTATTTTTTCCTTTAAGTACTGGGACATTATTTCCATGTTTTCAAGCCTGAAAACAGTGGCAGAAAGAGATTTTCCTTCTGATGAAATACTGTAATGGGTAGAGGTGATTAGATAACTGATATCCAAAAGTTGTTTCATAGTTGATTTATATATAAGAGACTTTATGTTCTGATAAGGACTTTGCCTTTAAAAACAAGTCTTCACCTTATATAAAGAATATAAAAGAGATGTAATCTTTGTGTAAAAGAGATAATCTTTTTATCTTCACTTGAGATGAGCAAAGAAAGACTTTTAAGCCCCTCCACTGCTTATTTGTGATTTCACTGTGGTTCTTCAATAGCAGAATCTATGCAGCTGTAAATTTAGGGGTCCATTCCTGAAGCTGGGAAGCTGGGACCTTGTCTTATCCCTGCTGCCCATACCACTGGCTGAGCACCACCAAGGACTGTAGGTCCTGAGCAGTGCTGGATTTAGCTCTGGCATGATTCAAGCTGCCATTGCAGTCCCCAGTGCCTGCCACCTCTTTGCTGCTGTGACCAGCACCCGGGAGGCACATCTGATAATCCAGATTATTAATTAGCGGGGAGGAGACGGCACTGCAGGGTGCTGCCAAGTGCTGTAGCTTAACCTCCACACACTCCTGCATCTCCTGCTCAGGGCAGAGGGCACCAGGAAGCTCCAATTCAGTCTGCAAGAGCCCTCTGCTCCAAACGCCGTTTAATCCAGCTCCGTGTTAGCCAGCCAACAAGATTTCCATCGATTCCAGGATTTGGCCCAGGAACCGTACATCTGCTTTTGAACTGCATAACTTAAGCACCATGCTTATGTTTTGTCAGAAAAAGCCTGAACCAGCAAAAACTCTTTTAAAGCCAGGGCAGCATCATTACCATAGACATAAACACTACTTTAATGTGGTTCACCATAACAACAGACTGTTTATTAAAACACTTCACCATTTAATTTATTCAGCATTTTATACTGAGGAGTATTTTCATTAGGATTCCACTGCAAAACCGAAGAAGGCATTAAATCATTTAATATACCGACAGCTCACTTAATTCATTTAAGCACAGGAATCTAATTCAAAAAAGCAGACCTTACACAGAGCCTTGTGGTTACAGTCCTGGCATACAGAGTCCTATTAATTTCAGGGTAGGGTGTTATATGAATTTAGTTTGAGATCTCATTGTGTGCTCCTATTTGGTCTGCAGCCCACAGCATTGCTGCGCCTGCAAGAGGTACCTTTAGGAATCCTGGTGCACACCCGCTTAGCTCCATGCCTTTTGCTTCTGCCAATGCTTGCGAGCATCTGGCCCGTTGCAGTTGGCATCTGACTTTGTTTGGTCCTTGGTGGACCACAGAGCAATCAGCATGGCTGCAGCAGCGGAGATCAGCAGGGAACCAACCGCAAATGCAGCAAGCACTGAGGTCCTCAATGAAATCTTCAATTTAACTCTCGTTAATTGGCTTTCCTGGCTCTGGAGCACTTGGTAACGGGTGGGAGACCCAATGCAATGTGATCCTGTCTTGGTTTGTATTGAATTAACTATAATACTGAATTCTTCAGCTCTGAGGTTATGTTATAGGGAGGCTCCACCAGCCCTGCCCTGGGAGGTGCCGAGCCCCACTAGGACTGTCACATTGAAGTTGTTGCATCCTACCTGAAACAAATCCTCCACTTGGTATTCTGGGTGCTCAGCTCCTTGGACAATCAAGCCCTTGTGGCTTATTACTGATGTTCCCAGGTCTGCCATAATAAATGGTGGAGAAGAAAATTATCACCTCCCTCAAAGCCCTGCATGATATTGAGGTCCTCAGTGGCTTCTGGTTTGGCTGCTTTCCAGGACTGGTGTTGAAGCAGAACCTTGGAAACAATAGCATATTGTCAATAGGATGCACAGGACATCATTAATAAACATTAGGGAGATTGATATGATCTGGCAAAAGCAGTGCAATGAAATAAGGTACCAAAAACAGGATGGAGAGGAGGAGAAGAGACCTGAGCGGGGTGTTTAGTGATGGACCAGACTGTGAAATGCAGCAGGGAGTAAGGCTGGGATAGAAAAGCTTTTAATGAATTCAACGTGTGCACCTTTTGAAGGCTTAGCTCCCCATTCCCCAGTAATGTTTGACCCACCTGAAGATACCGATCATATAGCAAATAATAACCAGTAAGTAATAAGAATAATGGTAATAATAGGAAGAGCAGGACCCTCATCTCCTATTCATATTTATAATCCAGCAGATATCTCACCTAAAGCCAGAAGATTTATGGGTTTGCATCTATAATTAATATCCTTCCTTAAGCAGAAAAGGCTCTATTTTCATACAAATAAATCTGGTGCTCTAGACCTGGATTCTGAAGACTAATATTTAAATCCCCAGCAAGACACAGTTATTGATTGTACAGACACATATACAACAGATACACACCATGCACGTATCTAGATAGCGTCATATATTTACTTTTAAAATAAATGGATACAATTTCCCTTTTAAATGCAATAAATGAAAACTAAGTAGGGAAAAAAAGGAAGATGGAGAGGTCGGCTTCGTGTCTGCTTCCGACCATCCCACTTCCCAAAGATTCCACTTGCATTAGGCCTGTTGCTAATGGCAGGGCTGTTCCTGGATGCCAAGACACATGAAGGGTTTTGAGACAAAGGCGATCGATCTCGGTTTGGTTTTATGAGGAAAATAAACAGTTAGGCTGATATAGCAGTAAAAGGGTCAAACAGGATCAGGCTAATGAAGTGACTCACAGCAGGGTAAAAGTAAAACACCCTTCCTTTTCTCTGTCCTCCCTTGCATACCTCTCCTCTGCAAGTGACCGTGTGTCTGCCCAAAATCACGTGCATGGGTGACAGCAGAGCATCAGCTAAGGGTCGATCCAGCTCATTTGGGGCTAGGGATGAAGGTTTCCTGAAGGTCTCAAGCATCTGCTTGAATGATGGAAACCTCCAGCAAAGGCAAGCTCTGCTCTTCACCTCCTCACCATGACCACAGCATGGACCACAGCCACTGCATGCTGACAGGGATGCTCAGAGGTGCCCCACATCATTCATCCAGGGCTGAAGTGGCCACTGGTGATTGGAGGCTTCCTTTAAGGAGCTGTGTTGTAGGTTTGGAGCTTGCAACCTCAGGGCATGATAGGGTCTCGTGGGGTAACCTCCTTGCTACCTATGGAGGGTCAAGACCAGCTTTCTCAGCATCTGCAGGCTCTAGTCTGCACTCAGGGGGTTCCTCACTCTCTGAATAGTCTCTACAACCAGCTTTCAAAAGGTTTATTTGTTCTTTTTATTTCCTCAAGGATTTTCTTTTCACTTTCCTGAGTCATAACCAGCAGAATGGGAATGTGCTGGGCAAGCAGCTGAAGCAAAACTAGGGAAGGACAGCACCTCTGGTGCAAGCAGGGATTGATCTGAAAACCATTGAGAATTACTGGAAATCTAAATGTAGGCACTGTTCCAAGGTCAGGGGTGTGAGCATCACCTCACTTAGTGATGCACTTTCCAACGGAGGTAAAGTACTTCTGGATCCAAAGAGTAAATGCATGAACAGAGTCCAGACACTTGTACTGGTACTGTTCTAAGCTGTATAACATCCTCATTTACCTGAGATTTTAGTTATTCATGTTTAAATACTATTAATAAACAAAATCCTTTGTGCACTTGATCATTTAAGGAGCTCATCAGTGACAGTGCAAGAGCCCTGTTTAAACCTCATAGCACTGGATGCTATGACAGGGAAGGAGCTTCTTCCCCCAAATTATGGGCTCCCAGAAGAGAGATTATATCCATTGGAAGGAGAATGAGGGAAATGGCTACAATACTGGTGCAGTGCAGCCCCTGGCAGTCTGGCTGCACCCTGCTTTTGGGTGTCAGCTCCATCCCCTGTGGGCAGGCACATGGTCTCCTTCCTCCGAATGCTGTTTTCCCATGTGAGGAAGCCTCTGTGGAAGGAGAGGGAAAAAAGAAGCAAAGGAAACCTTCTGGCGAGCACACGACGGAGCTGTGCTGCTCCAAACCCTTGTCGCTGTGGAAATGCTTCCCTATAGACAAGTTGCCCAATACACTCCCTATATGGTTTTTACCCCCATGAAAACATGGGCTGCTCTGCATATTCTGCAGGGGGAATAAATTCATGGCCATTGCTCTGCAAGGCCAACTACAAATAGCAGAGGAGCTCTGGAACCTGCCCCTAGTGTGGGGTGCTGAGCCAAGGCAGAGCTTTGCTGCAACTTCATTTTCATGATTTAGCATCCCTGCTGTAAATAATTGATACTAATGTAAGTGAGATAAGAGACAGAGTGTCTGTGCGTCGAGAGGGAGTGCATCCGGGTGACAGCCACACGAAAATGTGCTTGTGGATTTATCTGAAATAAAACCAGTGAAAAGCCAAACACAGAATCGAAGAGGTGGGGAAGGAGGAGGGATAAGGAAAGTAATCTGGGGATCAACTCCGAGGACTCTCATCTCTCTAAGAAAAAGCTACCAATATTAATTTCCTTAGAAGAGGATTCCTGCACTGCCACTTTTCAGCTCTCCCTCAACATCTCTCTCAGAGCAGTCAATAAACTGTTCCCACATTGCCAGGGAGCTGGGTGGGTATTAGGGGGGTTTAAGGAATTAAAATGTCATTACAGAGGTTCATGGAGCGCACCCCTCCATCAGAGACAGTGCCAGCAGGAGAACACCAGTGAGCTCAGTACGCTTGATGCCTTTGGTGTAGGTTATCTGCAAACCAGCTGAGTAGCAGGAATGAGCTCTCCTGCATTTTAGTCTTTGAAACTAGAGAAGGCAAAGTCATATCTCTGGTCCTGCGAGGGCAGGCGTGAGATGAGCGACTGAGACAGCCACTGCCGGGCTGGAGAAGGGGAGACCTCCCCACTGAGAGCATTTGAATCCAGTGTGTCCCGGCGACCATTACACAGTATCTGCTTCTAAATCCTGACCTTTGAGGCTGCTATTGGCTTTTCACATCCTCGGAGCAGTCTGTGCCTGGCAGCAAACAGACATTCCCTTCACCCAAAGTGACGTGATGCGCGTTTTCATCCTGTCTAGCATATATAAACAAGGGTAATGTCAGCTGTAAAACAGTGGCACCACCGTTGAGCCACCTTTCAGCTCTCCACTTCTCTCTCCTATGTCTCCATCCTTATGCCCCACCTGCATTACCACTTGCTCACCAACCCAAAGACCTTCCAGCACCCACTGTAAAAGGTAAGCATGCCTGATGGTTTTAACGTGCTGGAGGATGCTGCACTTCAGTGAAAGAAAACCACAGTGGCAATAACTTCATTTTAAACTATTTCCTTGCAGAAGTAGCAGAGGGTCCCTCAGGTCATGGGTCTTTCATGCCTAGACCAGGCAGGTTTGTTGTACTTGTGTCTCAAAGGGCATGACTTTACACTTTGGTCTCATAAGCACATCCTCAGAGCTCTGAATTTGTTTTAAAATACACTTCTTAACCCCTAGATTTCATTCAGGAAGCCAGGCTGCCTCGGACATGCTCGGAAAGAGCAGAATTGACTCATCAGTGGTACAGACGAAGAAAGGTGGAGAGGCTTTCTCAGCCCTAATGTGATTTTATGATTCAGTGAATAATACATATTAGCATAATACTAACTAAAAAATCCATACTCATCACAGAATCGTAGAATCATGGTTATCAACATTATCCTATTATTAATTATTAACATTTACACTATCAATCAGCCCCTGGCTGGCTGATAGCTTAAAATCTTGCATAAAGATTGTTGCAACAATAGCTACAGTAGATCCCATAATGTGCTTCACAGCCGGGTTGTCATATCCTCATCTATAAAGCTTTTTACTAATGCACTTTACAACATGTCTTACAGTACGTGGATGAAGAATGTGGCTGCACTCAGTAATAATTCCATTAATTATGAATAAAGCATTTACAAACGACATCCTTATTTAAAAATGGTAACGAACATATTTTGTTTTAACATGGATGCACTGTGTGATTTGTAATTCCAGAAAAAGCAATGCTGACAGCGTGGGTCAGGGAAGAAGGGCCAAGAGCTTATGATCTTTGCATCAGAAAGGAAAGGGGGGAAAACAGTGGAGAAAATGAAAGACAAACAATAAACTGTTGGGATAAAACTGGTCAAACTCCAAGGTGATGGTTGGAAGGAGCTATTAAATGTGCCATGAGAAGCAGAAAGGCAAAAGACCTTATCCAGTGGCCCTGCATTGCGGTTGTGTTAATAAAACTCCATCCTATATTAACAAAGTCTCTATTTTCATTGCTTTCTCTCATTTGTGATGTTTTCAGCTGGCTGGCAGCTCATCAAGAATCTTTAGCCACGTGGAGTTTGCCTTTGCAGTGCCTCGGTGCTGCTTTGTCCCATAAGCTTTCTGAGATGGCAGAATATTTATTACATACAATATTTCACTGAGGCTACTTACGTCAAGAGGCTATAAATACATTACTCTTCCTGGTTTACTTAAGGGATAAAAAGTGAGTAGCTATGTTTACAGATCAGGCTCAAGCTCTATTAATGTGTGGTCTGTTCATTTTCATATATCTCAGGTTCTGAAATTGTTTTCCAGATTAATCCTCTGAGTGATTCTTGACTTGCTGATCATTTCCAAGCGCTGCTGGTCAAGCTGCTGGTTGTATTCGGGTTGTTACATGTGTCGTGCATAAAAGGTTAATTTAAACTCATGATGGTTTTTGGCAATGAAGCTGTGAATATTTGTCGGTTATAGTTTTCAACTGAGAGCCGAGTGCTTCTTATACCGAAGTTCAGCCATTTAAATGTGTGCTAACTGAGGATGCACAAATCCCAGCAGCTCACTTCTGACTGCACAGGTGGGCGGCTCAGAGCTTTGGTGGTCAGCACAAAGCAAACAAACTCATCCTTATTATTTTCCCCTTTCAGTTGACCATATTTACATCAGTCTGCATGTACAAGGTGCCTGGATAATTCACAGACCACGGTGCATGGTGGATGCTGAGTGCAGCGCGCATCGCTGCAGAGTCAGAGAGTCCAGAGAAAAGAGGCATCATCGGACGATAAGAAAAAAGATTCCCTACTTTTGGGTTCTGCCAGACGCTTTTACAGACATGAGGCTGCAAACTGAAGCCAAGCCAGGCAGGAGTTTCTTGTGACTTCTTTTCAGCTCCCCATTCAGGTATTCATAGGTGACACAGTGCAAAGCACGACACCTGACACAGCCCTTTCCCCGTATTTTCAAGTCAGTAAACCTATTAAAAGTCGATATATAGTGGTTATTATGAGCACTGTCAAAGAGAACATTCTGCATTCCCCTCTCCTCCCAAACCCAGGAAACCCAGGCAGTGCAGGAGAAGCCGCTGTAATTACAGGTCCCCTTGTGCAAGGCTGCTTTGAAATTCCCCATATTTCTCCGACCCAGCAGCAAGTTGGTGTTCAGAGCTGGCTGACAGAGGATTTATTTCGGGCTTGGCTGTTTGCAGCAGTGGTTGGGCAGCAGCAGCTCCGCAGAGTTATCAAGAATCTATTTCCTCGCAGAGTCAGAAGTAAAATAACAAAACCCCTCTGCAAAGCCGAGAGCAACATTTACATTTTAATCTCACAAAACACTTCGGTTTCTGACAAACTGGGCTTTTTTCAGGCTATGTGTTATGGAAAGGAAAGGCAGAGAGGTTACAGGAGAAAGCTTTATAGCCCTGAGAGTGAGTACAGGCTGTTTGGTGTATGTGATACAGCCAGAGCAGCGCAGTGACCTCCCCATCCACAGTGACAGCCAACACTGTCACCCTTCAGCACCGCTGGAGCCAGGTGAAGAAGAGAAGCAGCCTGGCCCCAAAAGCTAATGGTCCACCCTGGGTTTGGTTAGCGATGGCTTTTGCATGTGTGCAGGGCTGGAGGTGGTGCTGGCTGCTGTGCACAGTCACTCCTGGCTAAAAACAAAGCCAAGACAGGGGGTTGAAAGTGGGCTTATGCGGGGTTTGCAGTGGTCATCTGCAGCCCTGGCTGACAGGGACCCAGGAGCAGAGGTCTGGCAGGATGCGCAACTCTGAGCCAGGCTGGACCCTGCAAGGCAGAGGGGTTTCTTGCACCCCTCAGCAGGCTGAACACACACTGGCACCTCGGCCTCCCCCAGTCTGAGCCCTTGTTCCCCTGTCTGTTCACATCTTTTCTTATAGGGCAGTTGGGACAAAATGGAGGTGTTGGCCGGAGCCAGGCTCTACAGTTTGCTGTCTGGCAACAAAAAGCATCTCTCTCTTTTCCCTTGTTATCACTCATGCTGAGGTCCTGTACTGCCTGTGTTGAATCGCTGCAGCGAGATATGAATTATGGATGAAATGAAAAATCCCAGCCCGGTGCACAGAGGGAATATGCAAAGTGCAGAGCAATCACCTCTGTTGCATGAGCCTTGCTGTGAGCCACCTGAAAAGCTCTGCTCAGCCTCTGCCTGCGACTCCCCACAGGGCTCGGGATTCCCTCCTCCCAAGGGCTTCAGGTTTTGAAAGGATGATGTTCATTAATTTCAAAAGCAACATCCCTTTGTGCTTTATGGGATCATCATGTGGAGGTGCTAAGGGTGCTGTATGGATAAGCTTTCTTTCGGCTTTACACACAGAGCATTAGGCAGGATGGGTGTCTGCTCCCAGTGTGGGAAGGGTTTGCCCTGGGAAAATGTGACATGTTGCAGATCCCCCCATTCCAGATGTGCTCCTGAGCACAGGAATGCATGGTTGTAAATGAGGTGATGCAGGGAGCTGTGGGCAGGAGCCGAGGTTGGTTTGCAGGGCTAACCCCCTGGTTTTCCCATGGGTGCAGAGGTGATGGCTGGTTCCTGCCAAAGCCCCTTCTGCAGACACAAAGTGAAGTGTTGCACTTGCTTTGGGGAAGCTCAGTATCTCTACTCATAACTTCTCTTTCAGAGAAGAAAATGCCTCTCAAATGGCATTTTTCAAATGTCTTCCAATTTTTAAATGCTTTAATTCCTGCCTTGCAAGCGCAGCTCTTTGGCTTTCATGCATTGTCTAATAGCATACTGAAAATGTGTTTCCACACGGTCATTTCTGAGTGTGCAATATCAACATCTGTGCTAAAACCAAGCAGAAATTTCTCCCTGAAGCAATATTTTGGTCAGTGTTATTGTTACTTTTTCTTTTTAACGGTTTGCTTGTCATGGGGGCTCTTCAGCCTCTTAGTTTTAGGAAACGAAGGCTCTCTGCTTCTTCCTCCTTGTCAAAGCCAGCCTTGGCAGGCAAGAGCAGCATAACCCTTTTCCCTCCTGCTAAGAATGTTTTACTTAGCGCTCACTAAAATGATGCTGCACTGAAGCACCTCACTGAAGTGGGCTTGGCCACCCTCTTCATCATTGCACAGAGCCCAGATTTGCATGTCCAGGCATGGGAGAAGAGCAGCCACTCACTGCAGCCAGACCATTCTTTAGAGCTAAGCTTTGCAGTAGACAAAGATTACTGGTTAGAGATTGAAAAGATGCAAAATAACTAAATAGAGAGGTTGCTCCTATGAAAACAGCCCACAGGAGGCAATGGTTACCCTCCTGCAGTAGCCGAGATGCTGCGGCTGCTGCTCAAGGTCTGGTGTAGTTAATCCCCGCACCATGCTGTTATCCCATCCCCACCATAAGCATGCAGGTCATGTTCCAAGAGGTGCTCATTGAAGATAGCAGCAGCACCTGTGTTGAAGGTGCTGATGAAGGTCACAAACAGCTGAGCAAAGTGTGATTTCTGCCTGGGAACTGCATTTAAGCCCTCTTACTTTATTAGCATCCCTTTATAGGAGCTTCAGCAGCCTCTTGTGTTAGCCCTGGCCTGCTGCCTGCATGCTTTCCTTCGGAAACTGCTTTTCCTGACCAACTCATTGCCACTGGTGCCACAGCTCTCCCTGTGCCCACAAGGATGCACTCCTCCAGTGAAGACCAGAGCTCAAACAGGCTGTGGGATGCTATGCAGGTGACAATTGCTTTTCTGAGGAAGGACTGATGTGCAGGATTGGCATGGGATGGGGAAAGGGAGTCTTTTGTACAGGCTTTGGAATTTCTCCTACTAAGTAGGTGTCAAATATGATTTTTTCCCTGTCATAACCACAGTGATGATCATTCCCCTGTGTGTGTACTTAAGCTATACAATGTGGGCTGCTTTGTTCTTAATTTTGATTATCTTAAGAAGCCTTTTAGCACATCAAGTAGTTTCCCTAGATGAGGATTTACAGGAAAGTCTTGGGAGGGCTCAGAGCAATGTTTTTCCAGCAGCAAAAGCTTAACCTCCTCTTAGATCTTTATTTCTGCTTTGTCCTGGGTTTGACATGGAGATGATGGAGCTGCAGCAAGTGCTCGGTTACAGCAACCAGGATGAAGGAGATGTGTTGTCAGTTGTTTGAGTTTTTGATCCCATTTGAATGTGTCAGTCAACTGCCTCAAATCAAAGCAAGTGAGAAGGAGCCTTTAATAGTTGTGATTAGAAACTTCAAACTTACCTTGCTCTTTTTATTACAGACACTAAGTAAATGGTTGGCGGGCTCTTGTAAATCGTAACATTTCTATATATATATCAAAGAGGCTCTCTGCCAAGCTGCTGGCAAAGACTGTGTCTATTCCTGTTGACTTCTCTTCCCCCTTCAGATTACTTTTGCATTGAATAAATTCAAATCATACTGTTAAAAATCAGGGATTCTTAACAAGACTTGCTAACGCTGTGATTAATGGGAGTGTGATGCAAGCTACTGTACAGCCATTAGAAACCAGTTAGCTAATTAGTGTAATCACAGAGGTGGAAATAATTAGAAGACCATAAAATAGAGGTAACTTAATAAGAACACTTTCCTTTGACCCAAAATTGATGAGAAGAGGATGGTTTGCTGGATTAGGGACAGAGAAGGGTCTGGGAGTAATCACCATCAATGGGGTCTTGGGGTTGGGTCAAACGAGAACTAAAGCAGGTTTTACAGCAATGTAATCTAGATTGCAGTGGAGTCATCTGGCAATGGTGCTTCATGGTACAGCATCCCTCTTCTGTCTTTATCCATTGCCACAAGTTTAGTGGTGAATTAGTGAAGACACAGGTACTTGTGCTGAGCCTGGATCCAGCTGGCTCTTCCTTTCTTGTTTTTGTTCCCTTTCATCTTTCCCAGGTTATTAGCAACCGTAGTATTAAAACTTCATTCACCTTGCAGTCCCTGAGCCCTCCAGGTTCGGTTTCAGGAAAGGAAGAAATCAGTGTCCTAAGATGCTTAAGGAGAAAATCCTGTTAGGGGATTGCCTATGTTTATATAGCTTATGGTGTATTTATGTCTGTTATTCACTGTAAGTTTCACAGGACCCTAACAGCTGGTTGCAAATCTCTTGCTAAGAGGGAAAAGCCTTTTTGGGCAGATGAGAGGGTAGCAGTGGTTGTCAGAGCTGTTCCCAGGAGCTGGGTGACAAACAGACCCACCACCCTGCTCAATCCTTACCCAGGCTGGTGCGGACAGTCCTGACTCTGTTGTACAATACAGGCACATTAGTGTGATGGTGAATCCTAAACAACCCCCAAAATGCATGTCTGGAGCTTCTTTGGTCTCTCAGACACAACTGTTGAGACTCATCTCTTGTTAGTGAGAGACATGAGACAGTGTGATGAGCTGGATCTCACCCTTGGTGATTAGAAGTGACCTACCTCTTGCTGCTAGATGAAATGGCTCCATGTAACGGGCTATAAAATACCCTAACCAGTAATTTTCCAGTTGGGATGGGTCACCACTATGGCCGCCTCCATTGGCTCCTATCATTTCTGCCACGGTTCTGTGCATGTTTCATTTGACCTGGGCATAATGAGCAAAGCAGACTAAAGTAGCTGCAGCCACAATCAACAATCATCCACTGAAACTGATGAATATGCCAAGACTGCAAAGCGGGTCTTCATTAGCTATTCACATGCTAAGAGCAGCCCTTATTTATTCTGCTTTCCTAGGTGAATCTATTTTTGACTGTCTTTTGTGCTTGTCTGGAGGGTGGGAGGTTGGATAGAGGGTATCACCAGTGCCAGGTAAACAGATTATTGTCATGGAAAAATAGACTGTGGCACCAAGTTGGCAGCGTGTTGAAAAGCAGAAACAATGTGATGCTGCTTAGAGGAGGAAGGAATAATTTTCCCCAATGACACCTCTAGTAGGAGGCAGAAGTTTACCATTTATTTGCAGCTCAAATGAGGTATCGCAGCAGCAGCATTAACTGTGCTTCCAGCTTGCCTTTTCATTAGCCTTTTTTTATTGCTGTAGCAGGGAACACTGTTTCCAGGGAGGCTTTGCAGGACCATCACTGGAGATGCAAGACCAGGATGTTCTACCTGGATTCCCATGCATGTGTGTTGCTATTGCAGCCAAGTGGATGAGCCTGGTGCATGTAGATGGGCTTGCAATGAAGAAAGGAAACTTTATATATATATATATATATAAAGTATAGATCTATCTATCTATATAAGTATAGATATATAATAAATATAGAGATATATTTATCTACAAGCCTGCTGAAGAAGGGATTTTGGAGCAGCAGGTCATGATGAGCTTTGCTTCAGGGAACCCTTTCATCCCACCACTTTGGCTATGTGAATCACATCCTGGGCATCCAGACAGGACAGTGCTTAACTCCTGCCAGCAGCAGTGTCTTCATGAGAAAGGTGCCTTTTTCATCTGCATCCCCCCTTTTCCGCACTGGCCATCACTTAAACTTTCTCATGTAAGCTCTTAAAAGTCGCAGCTCCCACTGTGCTGGGGCCAGTTGAATGCAGCTGCCTCTTGCCCGCCTGGCCTCAGTCTGCAGGGAAGGCTGCCCTCTCCTGACATTGGGAGTATCTGAGGGATGCAGCGGCTGAGCTAATGTCCAGCAACCTTGGCCAATGCTCAGCCTGGTCCCACCCACATCAGGCACAGCCCAATGATGTCCCATTCCAGTGAACATAGATCAACACAGCCTCATGCATCCCCTGAAGGTGCCTGATGCTTGATCCAGCCTGCATCTGCCTCCAGCAGTGTGTGGGTGCTGCTTGAGAAACCACCTGGAGCACTGCATTTGTTCTGCAGAAGGTATAATAGAATGGCTTAGGTTGGAAAGGATCTTAAAGCTCGTCCAGTTCCAACCCTCTGCCCCAGGCAGGGACACCTTTCACTAGACCAGATTGCTCAAAGTCCCATCCAGCCTGCCTTGAACACTGCCAGGGATGGGGCATTTCCATTTTACCTGACCTCCAAACCTGCCCAGCGCCTATTTTTATAATCTGACCATGTGGGAATGAGTACAGTGCTCATCTGAGTTATCTTCTTCCAGATGAGTCCATAGTGCTGCAGACTGTGTGGGTGATGCCACAGTTAGCAGTGAAGGCCTTTTTGTAAGAAGAGCGATGCGAGCTGAGCACTTGCACCTCCAAGGTTCATAAGCAGCTGACCTATGAGAGATTACTTTTCTTTTCCCTTGTGCTTTTGACCTTAATTACTCAAAGGAAACATCATCTAACTTTCCAGGAAATACCATAATTCTTCAGTCTGACATGAGAATATTAATCTGCTGTAAGAGTGCATCCATTCCACATCTCAGGTCTTTGTACACTGGAGTGGGAATCGCAGCATCTTGAATCTGGGACACCAGAACCTCAGCCCTATGTCTCTCCATCAGTGACACCACTGTGGGGCTAGTCACTGAGCTGGTTCTGCACCAGTTGCTCATGGAAAAATTGGGATTTCTTTGGCCTGAATCACTTTGAGCACCTTCAAGCTCTGTATGAGAGGTGAAACTCTTCCCATCCAGCCCTGTGGGTCTGGCTGAAATAAGACACAGCTTTACAGCTCAAAGTAACCCCATTTGCCTTGCTTCAGCCTCCCTGTGTCACCTCCTAGAAGAGGCCTCCAAGGCTGTTGTCCTGCTGAAATGTCAGGCTCTGCACACCATGCTCAGTGAGCACAGCCCCAGCTCACACTGCTGACCGCACATTTCCTGTGGGTCCCTAATCGTGTCTGTACATCCTGTGCTGCTGGCACCTCCACTCGCTATTTTGCAGGACCACAGAGGCCTTTCTGGGAAGGCAGTGGGGTGCCTATGGGGCTCACATGGTGGGGGGCTGTGGGGAGCTGTCAAGCTGTGTCTGTATTGAGCTGGAACAGCAGGGAGGGTTATTTGAAGGCAAGAGGCTATTTATTTGTGGGCAGATGTGGTTCTCGCTCTGCTCGACAGCTTTCTGCCTCCCACCCACTGTGAGTGATTTAGAAGATACTGTTTTGCTCAGGGAGTGCATGCTTTTAGACACAGACTGTTTTCCTTGGGGTGTATTCCCTCCTTTCTCTCCTTTGTGGCTTATTCCTGGAGTAGGGGCCCCCCAAACCCCGTTGGATGCAGAGAAGGACTCGGAGCCGCCTTCGCATTTTGTTATGTTTCCCTCTGGATCAGGTTGGTGACGTTCCCTGTCCCCAGAGTGCTGGGAAAGATGGGTTTAACTGAGCCCACAACGATACCCGCCTCCAAAAGCCTCAGAAAGAGCTTTTTTCCCTCCGGGACCAGCTTTCCTTGTCTTACCACTAGATGGGAGAGTGAGACTGGTCTAAGTCAGCTGCTCCGGCCTTATCCCGATGGGAATTCTGAGGGAGTTGTAAACTGTGAAACGCCGCTGGTCATTGTGCAAATCATTCCGCATCGGGAAGGGAGTGGGTAACCCCCAAAACACCTCTTTATTACCTAAGCCCAAAAGTGCGTGTTTTGGGGGGCTGCCTGGTGCACCTAAATACTGGTGTCCCCGCAGTAGCCACTGTGCCCTCTTGCACGTGGGATTCACTTACACAAATACTAGATATATTCCTGGGGTGGCATACTCGATTTTTTTCATATCCATCTGTCCCGGGCATAGGGAGGTGGGAAAAGCATTTGCAGTTCACTCCTCTCATCCACATCCCGGATCCCTCTTCCTAGGAGACCAGGTGAAGTAAAGAGAACATCATCATCTCATCCTTTCCTTCTATACCTTTCTCCTATAGGAGTCTTGTTTAAGGATGCCCCCATTGATACCATTTCCCTGCAAAGATTGAAAGCTGGCTGGTGCAGTGACTGCACATACAGGAGGAGAGTCCATGCCTTGGTCTGATGCTGCTCACCTCTGGATCTGCCACAGGAGGGCAAGAGGAAGGCACACGACTGATGAAAGTCTTGTTTAGTTTACTTTCACTGCAGCACTTCCCATCTCCTGAGACTCTTCCCAAGGTTTTGCTGGAATGGGTATATGTGGGAATTCTATCGTAGCCAAAGCATTTTCTCAACCAAATCAGATTGCCCAGTTTGACTCCTTTTAGTATTATAAGGTTTGGGGCTTTTAAAAATGAGCATCTCTTGTTCCTTCCTGAGATTTCACAGGTTCTGGAAGAAGTCTCAGTTGCCAAATCCCCATGTGACTGTGTCAAAATACGTAATCCCTGTAACCTGGAAATGACCTATTTGGGGGGTTTTGCTGTTTGCCCAACCTTCCTAATTTGCAAGCTCTTTGGAGAAGTGACTCAACTGATTTGTTTAGTGGCTGGTACAGTTGGGCAATGAGAAGAAATCATTCCAATAACCTCCTTAACTGCAGTGTCCTTGTTTTGCCTCTCTTGGGCTCTCCTGGCTTTGCCTCATCAGAAAGTACGTGTCATTATCCCGTTAGAGAGAAATAGAAACCTCTTTAGAAGAGGAAGTTTGGTTTAGGGGATTTTTTTTTATGTTGTTACTGGACATAACTGCTCCTGTTTTCCATAAGAAACAACCACCCCACCCCATGCATGCTATGGGGCCACTGAGTCACCAGCACAAAGCAGTGACCAGCTCATGTGCATCACTGGGGAGGACCTAAATTTCCCTTCAAAGAAGAGAAGAGACATCTTTCTTCAGCTGGTAGAGATGGACAAATGCTTCCTGGAAGCAATAGGGGAAAAAAGACATTCCAGACCTGTGGGTCCAGGGAATATTTGCCTGTGTAAATGCATCTCATAGCTGCTGGGGCGAGCAGGATGGGAGCATCTCCTGTATTAGTGTGGCTGGGTTCACCTTGCTTTGTCCATGAGCTCTGGGATGTGTGAAGATGAAAAAGCAGCCATAGGATGTCTTATAGATGGTTAATAATATGTCTGCTTCTGGCCATGGACACTCCTGGGGGCAGTTCCTGCCCTTGGTCAATGGAGAATTAAAAACCAGAAAAAGCACTAACTGGGGAGAGCAGCTGCAAAGCAGCTCGTGGCATGGTGCACCCTAGTGATGCCGCAGGGCCAGAGGGATGATGACACCACAGAGCCTGACTCCTGGTCTCTGCTGACTGCAGGAGATGCTGCAGCTTGTCACTGTCTAATGCCTTCCAGCGTGCCAAGTGCAAAGTCAGGCCTGCTTCAGCATGAAGTTGAACTGATTGAGCTTCTCTTTAATTATAACAAGGAAATGGCATCTGCAAGTTTTGCGTTAGATAAGAAACACATGGCAGCCACCAAGTTAAAACTGTATCCTGTGAACTTCTCCAGTATGTGAGGCTGAGCCTTGAATCCTGGCTGCTGCAGGGCCAGCAGAAGAAGAGGAGAAAGGATCTGAGCATGGCCAAAACTGCGGCCAATGGGACTTGTTTCATGGGAGCCCTGAGGGATGGTTAGGGCACAGTCTGGCGCAACCCATGTGCATGCATGGCATTTGCTGCACTAGTAGGCAGCTCCGTCAGCAGTGTAAAAAGTGTGAGGTTTAAACTGATAAAGCATCCATGCAGGGACCAGGATGGAGCAGCAGATTAGTGAAACACAGCCTTGCTGGGATATGTCATGTTGCTGCAGGTTGCAACCAGAGTCCTTTGGTAACTGGCTCGCAGCCTCCTTATGGACCCTTGTGATGGTGATTAAAAGCGGCTCCATGAATCTGGGACTATAGAGCTGAGTTTTCAGAATCAGTCAGAATGAGTGAGATCCAGACCTTATCTGAGACAGCAACACAATTACCCACATGATTTCTTCTCCGTGTTTGCAGGAGCAATATTTGTCCAGAGTTCAAAGTCTTTCTCTGCGGGAAGCATGTGATGCGCTTTGCAGTCACACCATAGCTTTTGTGCTATGAACAATTAAACAAATCAATTTCTGGAGCAATATTTTCTATGTTTGTAATCTCTGAGCTAATTATAGCCTGGAAAATCAATCGCTATCTGGAAATCTTTCCAATACAGCTAACTTATCATGCTGGAATATATTCTTCACAAACACATGCTGCTCATGACCATCTCCTGGAGTATAAGGGCAGGTGATAGATCAATCAATATATGTCTGTCAATAAGCATCTGTACTTCATTACACTGCAGTGGCAATGCTTACCAAAATCTGCAGGGGGGATAGAGCAGAGCAAATAGCGTGGTACTTGAGACCTGGAGCAATATTTGTGCCAGCTTTTTAAACCAAAGCAAAAGGAGTTGAAAGACTCAGTTCAACAGGGATCTTCAAAAATTATTGTGATATAAAGTCATTAAAAGTTCACGCCTCAGGTATAATGTTATTTTTTTCATCAGGCTTTATTAAGGAAAAAATTGAAGTAAAATTTGGGTGGCTGAAAATAACCTCTTTCTGTAGTCTCCTAGCAAGAAAGAACTGGTGTGAAATGCATAGCTCAATTGCTATTACACTTCAAAAACACATGTAAAGAGGAAGGGTGTTGCTCTGATATGATCTCTTGCTGTACAAACATGCTGTGTTGACCGTGGCAGCTCAGCTGGAGCCCAAGCCCAAACCCCTCTGCGGATGCTTTGCACTGCTTCCCATGCATGGCCAGCGCTGCAGGCTTCTCATCTGGGATGTTGCCACCTCACTTGTGCCCTTCCTTGGTACGGGGGAGTTTGTGCTGCTGCTAAAGGAAGGGCAAAGATTCCTATTGGACACAAGGCCAGAAGGACAGCCAGTGGATAAGAAGGAAAGACCCCAGTGCAGGTGACCTTCCCCATGGTCCCATTTGCACCGCTGCTTGGTACAACAGAGCAATGAATTCTGAGCTGTCACAACATTTTATATGTTTTTCTCTGATTATTCTTCATTGCTTTTTTTCCACCAGTGAGCAGAGGAAATGTGGGATTGGGGTACATCTCTGTGCATGGGGTGCATCTCGGTACATGGGGTGCATCTCTGTACAGGGGGTACATCTCTGCCAGTGCTCCCTCTCCAACCCAGGTGGTTCCTGCAGCCACACATACAGCTCTCTGAGCCTGGTGAACCTTGTCCTGGAGCAGAGCTTCAACTCTAGCAACCCATGAAGGTAAGGTGTTGAGGATGCCTTGCTGGCCCTTACTAAATAACAGCTTAGCAGGTTAGTTGTGCTCAACGAACTTAAATTTTGGAGCTTGGCATGACCCATGTAATGATCTGGATTGTAATTATTGTTATTATTGGTTACTGTTTGCGTTTCTGCAGGACTCACACATAACAGCTTAGGAGCTCCTGTTCATGGTGCAGGATATGGGCACAAAGAAAGGAGTCCTGGAGTCTGACCCAGGACATACACTCCCATGGTGTGGCTTTGCTAATCGGGGCTGCTTTCTGCCCAAGAGCAACAGTTAACAAAATACTGTGCTTATTATCGTCATCACAGTCAAATATTCCCTTTTAGCCCCTAAGGCTGAAATAACCTTGGTGTTAACTTGGAGCTGCTGGGTGCCATGCACTGTTCAGGCTCTGCAGGAACACACCTACAGCTCCTGCACTGAGCTCCAATTGTTTTCTCTTTGGATGATAGCATCTTTGGACTTTTCCATCCTGCTTGCCAATATAATGTCATATTTCATTCAAATAAAACTTGATTGGAGTGCAAGAGATCACTTTTATTTCTATCTTAGAAAGAAAGGCTGGCAGTGGCTGTGTGTCATCTCGTGGAAAAGACCTCAGCATAAAAGAGCTCAGGTCCTTCAGAAATCTTTCAAAGAGAAGCTGTAGCTCTCCTTAGTGTCCTTCAGAATTAACACCTCACACTTCGTACATGCTCAGCAGTAAGGTTCCTAAATTTGTTTCCCAGTAACCCAGAGATACAGCATTGCAGTCCTGTTGCTGCCTGGTTTATAAAGCGGGTGAGAGCAGGATGGACAGCAAGGGATTGCTGCCTCTCGTGATGCTTTCCTGACCACCAGCTATCAGCACCTTGGGGACATCTCAAACTAGGGATTTGCATTGAGATTATTGAGTTCAGCAGCTGCCAGAGGATGTGTCACCCATTAATTTGTCTAATCCTTCCTTGAGCAGATACACTTTTTGTTCTGCAGTGCCCTCTGGCAACGGCTGCCACTGTTTGACTCCTTTCATTTACAGGATCTTTTGCTCTCATGATAATAAATGCAGCTCACCGTGCTGAGCAGGATGGATTCTGATGCTCCAGGCTGCAAAACCAACAGGCAGAGGTAGGATAGTACAAAGTCTGGTAAAAATCCCAAGGGGGATTTTCCAAAGTGCATTTCCCGCTGCAAGCCAGCACCCCTCGCTGCTCTTGAAAAATCCCTTCTTTCTGATTTATTATATTCATTTGGGTGAATGAAGTCCTCGCGCAAACTGGAGATAAAATAAAACTCTAAAAGGTTTTAATTTGATTATTCAGTTATTCTATTTTTTTTTAAGGGAAAACTCCAGTTCTGCACTTCCTTCCCAGACATTTGTTGCTTGTTCTGCAACAGATGTGAATCAGGGAGGTATTTATAACAGCGGTATTAGGAAATGATCATTCAGGCAGCAGAACTCTGTGTTAGACATTATGCCTTTAAATAAATTGTTTATTCCTGTGCTAACCTCATCTTGTAAATATATGCGTACTTAACTATATTAAAAATGTCAGTGTTCCCAGAACTAGATTTTACATGATGAATATACAACTGTTCTCTTTCTTTCCTAGTCAGCATTGTGGATCCTGGAAAAAACAAGGATAGTTTTATTTGATGGGCATTAATAAGGTTTATTTCTGCACAGATTTAACTCAGAGATTGTCATGATCATCTCGGGTCCCATGTGGCTTACAGGATTGAACTTGAAGAACCATCATTCAACAGCCACTGGTGATGGAGTGATTCCAGGTCTGGGACTGCCTCCAGCCAACTGACTTCCCTTCTGTGGCACTAGATTTGCATTCATTAAACCTAGAGTTTTAACGATTTATGGAGATTTATACAAAAAGAGTGGCCCAGAGGTTCTGACGCTTCCAAAGCTTCTGACAGGGGTACAGCTCATCACAAATCCATCCCCATGGGAAACACTGAATGAAAATCATTGTGGAAGAACCGCAAGTGTTAACGTGAGCCATAAAATCAGGGGTTTGGTCAAACCAAAATGATCAGAGCCTCCTAAGCCTGAGGAGATAGAAACCCATGTAAGAACAATAATATAGTTATTATAATGTTAATAATATGATTACCATTGATGATTACTATCACTGCCCTGATAATTCTCAGCTGTAATGATGGATGGGGCAGAGATAGCCCAGGATAGGGATGGCTCCATCCTTTTAGAAACAGCTTCTGTGCCACTACCAAGCCAAAACCTTGTTTCTTTCTATTTTGAAAGAGAAGCCACCAGCAGCATCAGCTGCTGACAGAGCTCTATATCCAGTCTGGCTGAGCTTGGCAGGTGAGGGAGCAAAAGGAGATGGTCTTGAGATGGGAGGCTGGCAGAGGTGAGGAAGATGGAGGCCAGATGCTGTCACAGAAAGCTGATGTGCATCTCCAGCAGTGCAGGGGACGGAGCTGTGCCTGTTCATCTCCCCCCCATCTCCCCTGGAGGTGTCTGGTGTCTGTGGCTCACAGCAGGACAAGGACTACCCACTGGTGAGCACTTCTCCAATACATTTCCCCCTTTCCTCTCATTGCATCCTTCTCTTTTGCAGGTTTGCAGAGTCAGGAGAGGAACCAAGTGAGGCTCGACTTGAGTTCATGCCAAGTCCCCAGTACCCTTGTGCTTAGGTCCCTGCCACCCTGTCCATGTTCCCCTCTGTGCTCCCCAGACCTTGCCCATCCTTTCAGCCCCCTGCCTCCCTCAGCTTTCATTGCATCACACACGCTTCATGACTTTCTATAGCTTCGGCAAATGAATGCAAATAAATTCCAGCTTCTCCTATCCCTTCAAATAGCTACAAACTTCCAGGATAAGCCTGCTCCTGGGAAGATGCTGGGTTCTGGAGGAGGCACTCCAGCAGCAAGGTGCTCATTGGCTCCTGCTGAGCTCCTGGGGCTTTAAAACTGGAGTTTAAAACAATCTTGCCCCTGGGACAGACTCCTTTCATTTACAAGTGAATCAGCAGAGATGGCAGGACTGATTTGCCATATGCTGCCCAGCATCTCTTAAAGATTTCTGTAGGAGATAGATTTCTTCCAGGTAGCCCCCATCCTTTCTTGCTGCACCTTCTCCCTTGGACACATTATCAGTTACTATTGGCTCATGCAAATCCATAGGACAAGCTCCATAACTTTACCTCTCCCTCACTCAAGAGGATGAGACAAAAAATTCACCAAAACTGAAGCCAAAGAATCACTCTGCCCCTCTGATGACAGCCTCACCAAAGGCAGGATGGACCAAAATGCATTTGGAGAAGCGAGCATAACTGAGGAAGAGGGATGCATCACACTGAAGCTGGACACACTGATGAATGCCGCCTGGCATGGTTGAACAGGAAACGTTGGGGGGATTTCCCAGCTCAGATGCTTTTGGCACATTGCTTCACCTTTACACATTTGTTGTCTTTCCACCCTGTTTATTTAAAATAGAAACATTTTGAAACAGGGTCTTACTCATCAGTGATGGTTCAGCACCAACCAAAATAATGCCCTAAACTTCAGTGTGCAGGAAAAGATTCATCTACAATGAAGTAACCTCTATGTGTGTCCATGGAGCAAATGCTTCCTGCTTTTCCTGACTGTAGCATGTTGCAAGCAGCGCCTACACTTAATTTTGCTTTAAAAACTTATTCAACAGCTCCCAGTTTAGCCCAGTAAGTGAAAGCAAAACCTACCAGGAGCCCATACAACTGCAAAGAACACAGCGAGGATAGGACAAAAAGGCAGCACGTTCCAGCACCATCCCAGAGCCACAGCCTGGGATGCTCCTGCACCTGCCCTCAGTTCCCTGTGCATCCCTGAGCTCTGCAGCACTGCTGGCTTTGCACCAAGCAGAGATGAGCACCATGGCGAGAACTCTGGAAACCTCTTGGTCTGGAGGCCTCTGACCACATCTTTCCCTTCCTTACCACCTTGCACAGAGTTAGCTGGGGGTTTCCATCACCCAGGTTATCTCAAGCACTTTGGGTAATGGAGAACCAATTGCAGTTTAAAGAGCTAAGTATAAAGTGCCTGAATTATTTATCTTTGAACATGCAGAAACAGGCCAAATTCCCAAGTTGATGTGAAACAGCTCTTGTAAGAAATGCAAAGGGGAGCTGCATGGACAATCCTATGCACATGTCATGTCTGATACCTCCTGCCTAGGTGATTGATGTCCTGGAGGCTGTGGAGTACTCAGGTGTGGATGCTGATCTGGAGATCCCTGCTTAACCACAGAAGGGCTCCACCAACCCCTGCGTCAGCCCAAACAGCAAAGAAAAAGGCCAGACACATTCACGCAAATCCAAGGGGTTCAGTGCTTTTCCACACCACTCCCTTAGCTCTGCCTCTGCAATCATTAACCCAGCCGTGCCCGGCTGACAGCGCCTGGTGCTGTATTGCACCAATGCAGATAGCACTGTGATAGCTGTGGTTATGCCCCAGATAAAATAATACCCGTGTATCTGCTCCCTGGCTTATTCTTCCTTTTACAAGAGGTCAACTCAGTGCAATGGCTGGAGGTAAAGAATAATTTCCCTGCCACAACAGCCACGGGTGCAGTTCCTTCCAGCGCATTTCCCCTCGGTGTGCTGGAGGGATGTATCGTAGCATTTCTTCCTGCACATCTCAGGGAAGCTGGGATACTCCAGGATGGGGCAGCCTGAGCCCTCCTTGGAGGTTGTGAGGCCCCAGGTGAGCGGCGGGACAGGAAATTGGGCAGGTTTGATAAGATGCACCTGACTACAAGCCTTGCCCTTGCCTTATCCCGTTTATGATAGCTCCGTCATCCATTCCCTTGCTGTTCCTCTCCCCCTTTTCTTCTTGCCCAACAGGGGATGCTCTCCCTGCTCTTCCTCTTTCCCTTCCCATCTTTCCCCCCTTCCATTTATCCCTCTCCCATCCCTCTTTCTCTCCCCGCGTAGCTCCCACTTTCCCTCTGCTCTTAGTTCCTCTCTCCCTATTGGCTGCGTCGCTGTCGGTATCCGCCGCTGATTGGAGGAGACGCCCGTCGGTCAGGGCGGGGCGGACGTTCCCGCGGCTGGCGCAGGGGTGCGCGGCGGCGGCGAGGCGGCAGCTGCGCTCCGGGCGGCAGGTACCGGGGCAGGGATGGAGGGAGCGGGGTGGGTGCCGCGGTGATGGGGGCTCCCCGGGCCATCCCCCCCGCCCTACATTGACACACACAGTGCTGGAGCTGCAGGGTGGTACTGCACGTGTCTGCGGAGCGGCGCGGGTGAGCCCCGAGGAGGCGCGGATGGGCGCGGATCATCCGCCGCTCCCCGCGGGGGGATGGAAAACGTCGGGATGGGGTTAGCGGCGGTTCTGAGGGGTTGGGGCTGGGGAAAGCAGCGCTCCGGCCCCGGAGCGTGCAGGCTGTGGCGTGGGACAAGTGATTCGGTGGCAGGAGCTCGGGAAAAGCCTGTCCTGCGGCAAGGGAAGGCGGGGGAGAAGTCAGCAAAATAGCCCGAGTCACTGAGATTTTCCATTTGCGAGCTGCCTCCGGTGATGCTTCACAACTGGTGTTGTTATCTTGTAACTGAAATTCGTTACAACTGATTCACTGTGGTTTGATGGAGGGGTTTGGTTTTTTTTCCTTTCCTTTTGTGAGCCTCGCCTTTCTATGGGAAATTGAAAAGATGTAGGGAAAATGAGGAAAGCTGAAAAAAAAATAGCTAAAGAAAAGCTAAGGAAATAATGATAATGATAAAGTAAAGCTGAGAAAATAATAAAAATAAGTGGCATGGCAAATTGGTCCTTACAGCAAGTAAAAAGTGTGTTATTAATAAAACAGCTCTGTTTCAAGAGGGTATTAACAAAAGTTAGAGAAGGAAGTGGCAGGTGGCATGCTGAGCTGAAATTGGAGCACTTCCATCACCTGACCTATAATACTTTATGAACCTATTTGTTCAGATGATACAAAGCAAAAGCCTTGTTATAATAAAAGCATGGGTTTCAGTTCTGGGAGCCCAAAGGCGCAAGTGGGCGTTAATCACACGAGTTGTTGCATTAATGCTTTAGTGCTATTTTATAGGCTCTTTGATTTTGTCAGACAACACACTACAAATGTGGAGTTCCTCCTGTCTGGCACCTCCTTTTCTGATTTCTGGGTTCTTACTTTCTGTAGTGCCACTTGGTTGTTAAAACATCCTAAAATAGTATTTGAGGGAGAAAGAGCACAGAAGAGATCTTTAGAGAACTATGCCTTGGGTGGCTTTAAACACAAGAAGAATGAAAAAGGATGAAACGTCAGGGAGAGAGGGTTAGTCAAATAATGAAAAGGGAGGAGGGGGAAATAGTTATTTATATGCAAAGAGGTCTAGCTTGCGGAGTACCAATGATGGGAAACTGAAGCAGCAGCATGAGAGACAGACCACAGCCACCTGCCCTGCCACTGCTAATGTACTGGGGTGTGAGGAGCACGTTCAGATGTGAGAGCCGCGTGTGACAGCCTTGCCTGTAACCCTATGCAATAGCCACTCCTCTTGTATTGCCTTAATCCACCCTGCGCGTGGGGCAAACCCACAAAGTGAGGGTGGCGAAAGCATTACGTGTGACCCAGGGATGACAAATGAGACTGGAAGCAGCAGTTCCTGTGGGGGCTGGACATTCTTGGCCAGTGGAACCAGGAGCTACTGAGCAAGTACTTACTAGAAATCTTTACAGAGCTCAGAGGTTTGTAGGTGAGGGGGAAGATGGCATCAGCCACTAACAAAAGAAATATCCATTGGCTTAGGGAGATCAGTAGCCAGCTGCTCAGTGCCCCACGATTTCTGATTGCAAGCTGCTTGAGGCAGCTTTAATCTTTTTGTGTGTGTCTTTACAGCATGGAGCAGGCTGGGGAGGACCCTGCTTTCTGATTTGGGGCTTTGCACCCAGTAAACTAGCACAAAAGTGAATCGTGGCTCTGCTTGATGCAGTTTATTTTGCTCAGCCCACCCCAAAAACCATCACTGAGCACTGTTTTGCTTTCCTTTATTTTTACTGAGTGTATTAAGCACAGAAACCTACATTTGCCTGTGGGCTTGGTCACAACCTACAGGTGTAGGTGCTCATATGCCAGATTACCAAATGTTCTACTTTACCGTTGGGGTTTCTTGTCTTCTTCAGCTGGTTCCTTGCGCTGCTGCCTGTAAATTGATTATTCTGAGCCTGAGCCATTTGCATCTTGCAGGATCCCATTAAGGCAACAGTGACTGGTGGAAAAGCTTTGTAAGACTCTGCAGCCACTTAGCAGAGCTGATGGATTGTTGATGGTGGGTTAGTGAGATGCTGAGTATGATTTTGCAGGGGAGAGGTTCCCTATTTGGATTTTTATGCTTAATAAACCAAGGTCACCATGTCATAGCAACCTGTTGGAGTAGTTAACCTTGCACAGGCTGTTTTGGATTAAATGCATTGGTGTTTTGATCTTGATTTCAATGGCCAGAATGTTCCCCAGCTACCCCTGCCCTCTCTAGCTGTGGCATCTCTATGTGCAAGAGCTGCTCCCATCCTGGTGTTGCTCTCTTTTCCCTTTTCAAAACCAATCTATGGCTAGACTCCCCTGTCATATAATTGCTTTTGTTCCATCTTGCCCTTGAGTGACCTCCCAGCGTACCAGCAGTGATGCTGAGCTGGAGGAGTTGAGAACAAAGAGTTTCTACAAACACTTTGTGGGAGAAATGCTCTGAGAGAGGTCAAGGACTTTGCCTGGTTTATGAATCCCAAACAAAAGCATTTATCCTGCTTCTGTAGCTGTGATGAGTGATTGTAGACAAGTACTCAGGGCTGCTAACCTTAATAGATTTTGCATCATGCCTCTTGTTAGTACAGCGGAAAGCATGAGGTGAGGCAGTGAAGTGTTTAGTATTAACAGAGTAATGTTATTCTAACCTTAAATCTCAATTCAGGCAGAAATACCCGAAGTCTGGGGTACTACCATATTGCTTCTGTCAAGAATAATGTCCTTCCACTTCTAAACTGTAAATGAGCTTGAGCAATAGGAATATGGTGGTGGTAGGAAACACTCTTTATTCTTGTTTGCTTCATTTGGCAAGGTGCTGAGGCTTTCCAGCACTTTCTGGAATTCCTGAAGCAGGGAAGACACTAGTCCTGTTTTTTTTCCTCTTTTGCTATTCTACTCACATACACATAGTTACACTAAAACTGGATTTGATTACTACTGATGGAGAAAGTGTATTGCTGAATGGCATTGATGATCTTCAGCCATTTGAATTCTCAGGGCTCAGATTGGTTCCTTCAAGAAGGAGCATGAACGCTGACAAGCTGTGTGTGACCGTCACACAGTGGTCTGAGGGGATCAGGGAGTTGGCTTCATGTCGGAAAAGCAAGGCCAAACACTTTGGGGTTCTTCCAAAAAACACTCTGACTTTGCAATGTTCTGGCTGAAAAAATCCAAGAAAAAGTACTTTTTGGCATTTTTATAGCTATGGCTTCATATTTGTGCATTGAAGCGTTTGGGTGTGCTAGGAAATGGGAGTTTGTTTTTCTAGATGGCATTAAGAGAGAAAAAATAACACATTTAGGTTCTAGAGTTCTGATAAATGATACCACCCCATGACACAGAAATAAAAAGTCCCCAAAACACTTGAAGGATTATGGACACTTTTGGGTTTTCCCTCATAGCTTTTCCTTGGAAAATCATATCAATCTTTTTAGCTTACCATAGCCCAAATAAACCAGGTTTGAAACTTGAATTCAAGTTTTAAAAGCCTCACAGCAAACAGAAGCTCAGCCCTGTCCCAGGGCAGCTGCAAGGCTGCTCTACTTCGTCTTGCCTGGAAGTGCTTGTTAATGCCTTTCCTTCATGATCGATCTGATCATGCAGTGCTTCAGCTTAATCAAGGCCAGGGCAGATGCCATGGAGCTTTACGCTAGCATAACAATTCCACCCCAAAAAGGGATTTCCTCATAGTGCTTTCAAAGCAACTTCACGGTCGTCTTAGTATTGCCGGAGTGGATTCAGTCTCACGGAGGCTTTAGATCCTTAGAGCCGGGATGTGGGTCTTGGTTATAACAGACTCAGCCTTTCTGGAGTCCTCCTATAACCCTGATGGACCCACGATACCTTTAGTGTTGTATATTTTCCTCTTATTTAGTTGGAAATGTAAGTTGTTGAAGAAACTGAACTGAAAGGAGTGAAAAGTAGATTCCTAGCCTGTGGTACACTGGTTATCTATCTCCAGTATTCTTGTTGTAAAATAACTTAAAATATTGCCTTTTTTTTTCCCCCAAGAGGCAATAAATGGGCTTCCTTGCTTACTACCATGAACCAACCAATCTTTGTTCCTTTGCACTACCTGCCAGTTTCTGTGACTGAGCTCGGAAACCCCACTCGAATGTCTTCTGTGAGCAAACACAGCATGGGTGAGCAGCAATGGCAGGATCAGGCCCATCATTCCTCATGGAACACTGATCAAAAACCAGCCCTCTGTGACCCCGTTCAAGCTGGTGATCAAGAAAAAAGTTGTCCTGCTCTGTGTGTTTCCCATAGCACCCGGCGGGGGCTCCAGGATGTGAGTGGCTCCGTACCAAGGAAACTCAAACAGTTCCCAAGCCAGAAGCGGGAATGCCACTATGCTGCTATGTGGAAGCAGGAGCCCCTTGAGGGTAGTTTTCAGATTTCCAAGTAAATCTATCCTCCAACAGCTACTGTCTAATGCTGTGGTTCCTTGTGCAGGGGAAAAGGGAGGGTACAAAGTAGAAGCCATCTCCACATTGTCCGCAGTCAGCAAACCCTCCTGGCTTCCAGCAGATGTTTTGGGTTGACAATGGGAACACTATATGCCTGCTTATTCCTTTATCTCAGGAAGAAACACCATTTGGCAACAATTTGCTCTCTGGCAGTAAGCATGAGTTGCTGACCTGATTGAGCATTGTCAGATGGAAGATGTTCCAGCCTAAGGAAGGGACAGTTTGCAAACTGTGTGGTGCTTGCAGAAAGCATACATGTATATTGGGGGGGGTGTGTGTATGGAATTGCTGTTTCATACTGAGCTGGGTTTCTTAGAGAGGCCTGTTAATGCAGAACAGTATTGCTCAGCGTTTTTCCAGTGGCATCTCCCAAAGGAATCAGTGGAGTCTCAGAAGCACAGCCAAGATTTACCTACCAGCCCTCTGAAAGTAGTTGTCATTTTCTCTCAATTATACAGCAGCGATGTGCCCTATTCAAAGAAATCCCAAAACATACCATAGTGTGTCAAGATCAAGGGTACTGCATGCTCAAATGCAAAGTGACTGCAAGCTGACACTGAGTTTATCCTAAATGGATGAAATATGATGAAGTATGATACTTCTGTTTAGCTCATCTTTGGAGAGCAGATGGGGAGTACTTGGTGTCAGGAAACTTAGAGGCTACAAATGCCAAGTCAGAAGGCCTGCAGCTACACAAGCCTGTGCACTGATCTTGTCCAAACTCCTTTGTTCCACTTCAGATTTGTGCTGAATGGGTTAATTTTGTGCCATCTGGCTTTGTGCTAGATCAAATATTGTTTGTGTTGTGGCTTCAGCCAACATGAAGGCAGAATAAGCTCAGGGTAATATGTTTCGCTAACCAAACAGAAATATGATTATGTGCCTGTTCGTGCGCCAGGTCATACCTGCACGAAGGAGTGATTTAGCAATACACAAGCTAGTGACTGGGGGGACATGGGAAAGGGCTGAGGGCTGGAGCACCTCAGCTGTAGAGGCAGGCTGAGAGAGTTGGGGTGGTTCAGCCTGGAGAGGAGAAGGCTTTGGGAGGCCTTAGAGCAGCTCCCAGTGCTTAAAGGAGCTGATAAGGAACCTGGAGAGGGGCTTTGGCCAAGGGCCTGTAGGGACAGGCCAAGGGGAATGGCTTTAACCTGCCCCAGGGGAGACTGAGATGAGCTCTTAGGCAGAAGCTCTTCCCTGTGAGGGTGCTGAGGTGCTGGCACAGGGTGCCCAG
>WYDI02042140.1:0-10557 GCA_009867235.2 Psittacus erithacus
CTCCCTTCCTCCCTTCCTTCCTTCCTTCCTTCCTTCCTTCCTTCCTTCCTTCCTTCCTTCCTTCCTCTCTTTCTTCCTTCCTCGCTCTTTTTCTCCCTCCCTCCCTTCTTTCCTCCCTCCCTCCTTTCCTTCCTTCCTTTTCTTTTCTTTCTTTCTCTTTCCCTTTTCTCCCTATTATATTTTTCCCTAGAGATACTTCTGTATTCTTAGAACTTTCAAAGATTTCAAAGATTTACGGTTTAAAAGCATGTACATATGACTGCAAGAAAACGAGTTAATGTGACCCCATGGCTTACTGCTGAGGAACTGAGTTACTTAACTTCCCTGTAATAAATTAACTCATTTTCTTTTATACTTGCAACATGCTAGAAATATATAAGTGACTGCCTAACAGTGATTGCCTCTAAGTTATCCAGCAGTAAAGTTGCAACAATTCAGACTCTGGCATCTCTTTTTTCATACCCTAAACCAGCTTTCTCAATATACTTTCTTGTTTTGTTTATTAGAGTATAGACGGGTCTTACATAGCTAAATTACCCGCAGAGTAAACCATTTATGACTTGCTGGTAGCTCTGCACAAGTACAGTTAATAAGTAGCTGTACCACAGTTTGTCATTTTAAAGTTGAATATGCATATAATTTTGTTGCTGGATCCAAGTCAACTCTGGGGAAGATTTTGCCCTAATTTTAAAGCCTGTTCCTTCTACCAGGGGTGCACACAACATGTAAGGAGTGGGTAATTGATTTTCCAGGGCATACTGCTCTCAGTGGGGTGGAGTGGCTAATGGGTAAGCGCAGCAATTCAGACAAATGGGATTGCTTCCAAGGCAGGACAGCATACTTTTCTGTTTAATAATCAAGAGCCAATGGTTACTTCTGCACGTCTGGGGTGGTGTGTGCCAGAATTATGCATTCTCCTCCATTTCAAGAACAAATGCATCTTCAGACAGGCTATTTTTTAATTCCTGAAGCACATGGTGAATGGCATGATGCATTAGGGTGGCTTCTGAATAACTTCTTATTAATGAGATTGTCTTCGGAGCATAAGCACGCTGTTCAGAGATAACCTAGTGCAACACAGAGAAGTACACGCCACAGTGTGGCTGGGTTATTACAGAGCCAGCTGAGCAGAAAATTCAGTGTCTATGTGCTGGCCTTGGGGCTAAGGGTTAAAAGCATTGCTGGGATAGCTGAGCAGTGAGGTTGCCATCTCAGTGCTACAGCAGAAGGAACTGAGTAAAGTCTTTGTCTCTACTTATTAAATAAATGAGCTATCCAGGGATCAGCTTTGTTACTCGATGTATGCTACATGCTCCTAACAAATGCCAGATACTGAAATTCCCCTTGCACAGTGATTTGTAAGCTGTAGAAAAATGTTGTAATGCTTTGCTCTGTAAATGGTGGTGGGGAAAATGCTTTTTAAAATATCCTTTCCAAGTCCATTTTAAAGGCCTTAAATGGAACAAATTATATGTAGGCACGCACAGAAATCTTTTGGACAGCTTCCATACACACCAATTCATTGTCTGCCCATTAATGTCAGAGGTTTGTGTTGCTATTGTGTGATGTTTAGCTCCTCACAAATCTGAAGCACCAGAGTTATAGCGCTTCTCACTCCTCGATTAATATAACCACATGGACGTCTCTGCGCTTGGTTGTTGTTTTTGTATTTTAAAGAGTCAAAAATTTAGAACAAAAATTAAAAGAAACGAAAAGAAAACCACACAAGGTCTCTTAATAAAGTGCAATCAGTGCAAGCTGTTTCAGTACTGGACTCTGGGGCACTGCTTGTGTGTTGTTTCAGCAGAAGGGATAGGAATTTAGCTGTAGCACATAATGGAACAAAGCAGGGATGATGGGAGTGAGCAGGGAAGGGCTGCCTCTTGTGCCAACCATGTTTCTGCTGTCTCGTGTTGGGCAAATCTTTGCCTTAGCTTCACAGCCTGCAGAGGGGGTTCAGCCAACCTCTTATCTGTTGATGGGATAAATCATAGAATCACAGACTGGTTTGGGTTGGAAAGGACCTTAAGATCACCCAGTTCCAACCTCCCTGCCACAGATAGTATTAAAAGTAAGAGAACAGTGTTTTTGGTTTGAGATGACGAAAGAACAGGGCTACTGAATTTTGTATTTCTGCTGTTCCTTTGAATAGAGACAACAGCAACACACAACTAGACAGTTCATGGACTTTATACAGCGTTATTTCAATGGCAGAATGATACTGGCACCTAGTTGGATAAACAATGCTGCTGCTGACATGCTACTGTGCTGACAGCAGGAGGAACGGAGCCTGTGGCTGGCCCAGGGCGGCCAGGATGGGGCATCAGCCTCTGCCCAGCACTCACCAGCAGACTGCTGAGATCTCATTAGAGAGGGAATGAAAACCTGTCTGCAGTGGCTGTGGCTGAGGTTCCTGTGGCTGTCACATCGAAGGGGAAAACAAAAGCTGTCCCTGCCCCTGAGATGCAGACTTACTTGTATCTCCCATGCCCATGTTAAACCCAATGAATCCGCTTTTTGGTTTTAGAGGCCACCAAATTTTAGGCTTAACTAATAACCAAGGCAGCTAAAGACAGGAAACAAAATAAAACACTGTTCAACTCTTATCCCCTGCAAAAGTCTTTAATTCAGCTTCACCTTCTTTTCCCCCATCATTTCCTTTGTAATGAAATTTGAGAGAAAATTGCAGATACATTGAAGAGGATAAGTTTTGCTCTAGTGCTGTATAGGGGTGTCTCAGGTTACTCATGAGACCTCTGATATTTCTGAAAGACATGATTTCAGTGGCAAATGGTACAAAAGACAAAGAGAGATTGTCCTGATACCTGAAGAAGTTCAGATAACTTCTGATGGTACCAAAATATGGGAGCAGAGGATTCGACTCTGGTAGACATCAGAAGGTTGACATTCGGTTAACAGGCAGTGCGACTAAGCCAGATATCAGAAATAGGCACAATTTGAGTAGGAGCTATTTCTCTTCCTGGGATTTGAGCATTTTCACTCGATCTGGCTAAACTTGGAAGCAGGCCTGCAGTCCAGCCAAAACCCAGAGGCCTTGTCCAAGCCCAGCCCATGGATTTTGATCCTGATTCACCTCAAACGAAGCTGCCTTATCCTCTTCACTGTTAATTCTGGTCCTACTCAGAAGCATGGCATAGGCCAAAAGGACTTTTCTGACCAGACTGGGGTGACTGAAAGGTGAGTCTGATGTGTGAGCCCAACTTCTTGGCTGTCCTTACGTGATCTACCTTCCTCAACAGGTAATATTAGCAAAATATGACATACCATATTATGATGTGTAAAGTCTACTTAGACATCTAGCTTTTAATTGTGGGTTTGTCCTTAGGAGCAACAGTTGTTTGGGTAATTCAGAAAGTTACCTGGATATTCAGATTAAAATCTTCACTCTTGCATTCATTGGGGCTAGTATAACATGGCGGTGACACTTCATACAACAAGACCTAAGGAGGAGGATGAAATTAAGTGGTTTTGGCTTTTCTTAAAAGGGATGGGAAAGGTTCAACATTTGCTGTGGAGTTTTAAGGGACAGTGAGAAACAGTCTGGTTTACTCACATGGTGAAAATAAAGGCCCTTGCCTCCTTGTGCTTAGTTACCACATCTTTGTTTGAGCACTGCATCTGAGTGTTCCCAGTCCAAGTACTGCAAAGCAAAATATACTTGTTTCAGCCATGTCCTGCTTCATGCACCCCTCCTTTTGGAAAGCATGACTCTCAAGTACCTATGGTTTGGTCTTTTGGCTTGGTAATTGCTTTTTACAGCATTCCATGCTGTTGGCTTCATCATCTTCCCTGATCATCACCAGGCTCCCTCCAGTGATCTTACACTTAGGCTTGTCCACATCCCCTCTCTGCCTCACTGGAATGCTGTGAATTTAAACAAGTGCAGGACAGAATATGCAATTAAGACATAATGCAACAAGCAGCATTATGCTGCGTTGGCTTCAGTGTCATGTCTGGTTCCTCCATGAGGTTCAGAGTATCAAGGGCCAATTTTGGCTCCAGAAGGCAAATGGAGAATTCCCCATGTAGAGAGAAGGGGAGAGAAAAAGCTTGTATTCCCAGAAGAATTGGCTCCTGTGCCCACACTGTACCTCTGACAAGTTGTGACAAGAAAATCTGGCAACATGGACATGAGACATATTTGCAGTCTTTCACCCATGGCCTTCACTTACAGCTCTCATCTAACCTGTGCCACAGTGGCCACTGCAAGGTTAGTGTGGTTAACAACACATTTTCCGTTTTCTACTCCTTCACTTTATGCACAAGGGATTCTGTTAGGTTAGTCCATGCTGCTAAGAAAACACCTCATTCTATCACTCAGTTTTTAAACAGAATTGGCAGATGAGTTTGTGTACAGTGCTGCTTGTCTTTCATAGAAAACCCTGCTGTAAGTGCAAATCCATATGAAATGCTTAGCAATCACGTTACCAGATCATTAATTTTTATGTTCTCACATTAAAGACTCTATAACTAGAAATGTTCATCTTGAGGGCATTCTTGTATGTTTCTGAATCAAATCTGTGTTTTTTGAGGTTTTGTTTGCTACAGGAAACCATCTGTCCTGACCTGAGGACTGGCAAAACTGAATTTGGAAGTTAAAAGTAGACTTCTAATAGTGTAATTTTTTAATGGAGTATGAATAATCTAGTGATATTGAATACAAATTGCTTCAAATCAATTATGTTTGTATTAAGGAGTTTTTCCTTGGGGTTACTGACTCTGTAAGGTGCTAATTCCTTCCTCATCACATGTGTTTATAGAGCTTGTCATCCATTCTTCTCAGCAGCAGAAGGAGAAGCTGTCAGCTGCTTTTTACTTCATGACATTATTCTGGGGGATGATGAGGATACATAAAAAAGATGGATTAATCTGGAATGTGAGCCACAGAACAAAGAACTTTGTATGTTCAAGACCATAAGATACACAGTGGGTACCTCCAAGGACTGGACGCAAAGACAAGAGGCAGGTACCCAAGAAGGTACCCACCGCCTGTGGCCACTGGACATCGCCTGAGAAGGTGGATGGGACCTGGGTAGAGATACTAACAGAAGTAAAGATGTGGTGTGGATACCTGATGCATCAACACAGCTCTGCAGCTGCAGGTCACCACCCTCTCAAGACTACAATGCCCACAAACCATACTGGAGCCAAGAATAGCAAAACTGGGTGAAACAGAAGCATGTAATCAGTTTTAATCTCAAATTCTATATTCTAGTCCCTTCATCATTCTTAACAGAATTCTAGCTCTGTATCAGAATGAATTCACCAACTTCAATTGTCCCTAAGTTTTATTGCACACACTCTCTTTTATGTTGGAAAGTTTTGTTGTTGGTTGAAAGTTAAAATACATAGAATCTTAGAATAGTTAGGGTTGGAAAGGACCTGAAGGTCATCTAGTTCCAAGTCACATTTTACTGTTATTTATGAGACTTGTCTCACACTTTGGTGTGAGGTCTGTGGCTTCTAGTCTAGACCATCCAAGTGCGAAGGCTCTGTTTATTTATTTGTCTCCTAGGTGATAATGGCTAGCTTGGATGAATGCATAAATCAGACAGTGTTTTGTCATATTTCTTTCTTCTCGCTAAAAAGCAGATACTCATATGACTGTAGTGGACTGAAAAAGGTTGTTCTAATGCTGCTGCTTTGGATCTTAATGCTATTGTATTATGATGCCTTAGGGTGTGATAGTCTGGATGGGTAAACATTAACAGTTCTTCACTGGACCAGTTTTCTGGAAGCAGAAGTAGCAGTAATGGAGACTAACCATGCATGGGCTGCAGCAGCTAGAGGGGAGCCAGCAGGCCCACAGAACTGGTCTTCCTCCTTACCCAGAACTTGTGAGGTACATCTGGAGGACTGTGTCTACTTCTGGGTCCCTCATGCAAGAAAGGCATCAATCAACTGGAACAAGTTACGCAGAAGGCCCCAAAGATGATCAGGGCTGGCGTGCCTGCTATCTGAGGAAAGGTTTCAGGATTAGGACTGGCTCAGCCTGGAGAAGAGGACAGGGACTTCACTGCTGTCTACAGCTGCCTAGCGTGAGGTGATGGAGAAGAGACAACTGAACGCAGCAGTGCACAGGGCAAGGACAACTAGCAGCAGGGAGATATCAGAGCAGGGAAAAATCCACATGGACACAGGAAAACAAATGTTCACCATAAGGGTGATGCTTTGCAACATGGCCCCAGAGAGCTGTGGGAACCTTCTTAGGCATTTTCAAAACTAGGCTAGAGCAGTATGATCCCACTTTGATGATGCACTTGCTTTGCGTGTGGAGAGACAGAGCAGATCTCTGTGGATCACTTCCAACCCACACTATTTTACCATTCCAACCACTGGCTGGAATGCTGAACTTCCTTTTGTTTTATAGAGTTGTTTTTTCCTCCCTTTCCTGAGCATCAGAAATCTGCTGTTTGTGTTTTATCCTTCAACTTCATAACCAGTGCAAAGGCAATATAATTTTGTCATTTTGCCTCTGAAAATAGAAATATACATATCCAATGCTTATGCATGTACCCTTCACAGTGCCCTCAGGCTTGGCTGATAGAGTATTTCAGGGTTTTTATCAAATCATTTTTCACCATTCAATACAGCCAACACGTGGCTGTTCTCTTTTACACAAGAAAAATCCCTGGCTTTTCATTGCCTGGTTATGTGTTTAAGTGCTGTAATTACCACATGATGTGCTGATGATACTGACTTCTTAATGCTCTATCAGAGTAATTCTAACAAAACCAACCCTCCCATAACTGACAGTGCTCTCAAGAGAAGCATTGAAGGGTTGCTCTGTAGAACCATTCAATGTTTCTGGAGAACAAAAAAAATGCTGTGCAAATTAATAAATTTTATTATTATTTGAAAGTCATTCAAAGCCTGATTAGACACAATCCTTCTCTAGGTGACCCAGCTTTTAGCTGGGGGTTTGGACCAAATGACCTCCAGAGTTGCCTTCCCACCTCAGATGGTCTGTGATTATGTGAAATGACATGAAAGCTGAGGGAAATACCACAGGGTGAGTGAATTACACAGCCCAATCTGTTTGAAAAGAAAAGCTAAAGGGTGGCTTCATGACAGTGGGCAAGTGTGTTCAGGGGAAAGATGCAACAGGCACTTAAAGGGCTCTTCAGACATAGAAGAAGAACATAAGGACTAGAAGTGGAAGTAAGATAATTCGAATGATGAAGAAACAGAGGGAGAAAACTCCTCCTAGTGTTGGAAGATTAACAAGCACTTAATATATCTTCCACCACCTTCCCAGGAAGCCTGGTTTAGCCAAAAACGAATAAGGTTTTTTGTTAAATGCAAGTTATTCATCCCAAGAGCAGACACAACAAGGTAAACTAAATAGACCAGGGATTTACAAGAGGCTTGCCTGGGTTATCTAACACATTGTTTACACCTAAATATTAAAGGACCTATATTTGATAGCTGAACAGAATAAGATGAAATATAGGAAATAGGTTTGTTCAGGCTGTTACATATTTGTGCAGCTTCATTAAGGCTTCAACAACTTTTGTTCCTCTTGGGTGTCCTTAATTGTTGCCAAAACTGCCTGTTGCCATTATGTCACTTTTCACCAAGGGCTGACTTACATGCAAACAGAAGGGAATTGGAAGAAATGAAAACGAGTGCTTCAGCACCTGCTCATGAGTTGATATCTGAATGTATCTGCATGATGCAACGGAGAGTGCACAGTGCCTGGAAATAGCATCTGTGCTTTGCAAGAAGCATCACTGACAGGGTCTTTATACAGTAAAAGGTGCCTTGTACCTGATAAAATATAAAGAAGTCAAATACACTGACAAAATAAGATAAAAAAGAAAGTTTAAAACTTACTGTAGATTGTAGTGACACAAGGACAATTTGCAGCTTGGGATTACCTCTGGAGCTTTTACTTTTACCAGTCAAGTCTTGTATTCGACTTTAGTACAAGGGAGGGAATTTCCCCATGAGAATGCTGTCCACTATTCCCAAGTGGGTCTTACCTGCCAGAAAAAAAATGCTTTGTGGAATGATTTTATCTATCAGCATAAGAATCCATGTGGTGTCGCTTGGCTTCACATGAGCACTATTTTGTGGGCACTACCGAAATCTTGAAAATGACAGACCACAGTGGAACCAATGAATGTCAATGAGGGTGAGGCCTGCACTAAACAATGTTGACTCCTTATGTAAACAGTGTTTTGGGGACTGAATAAATCAGACCACCTTAAAGAAAGACTGTGTGTCCTTTCCTGGCACAGTGAGAATACAAATAGACATTGTGTTTTTGAGTAGAGCTCCTTGGGCTTTCACTTGAATACTGAGACAGAAGAGAGGGAAATAAGAAGGTTCCTATACACAGTTTTCTCTCTGAGGCAGGAGGTTGCTCGTGACAAGAGAAGTGTGAACAACCATCTTCCTTGCACCTCACAGCACAGAGAGAAACAGCCATCACCACTCCAGAGGTCATGGCTGTTTCTTGAACCCACGGGTCATGGTGAAGCTTTCCCTCTCATACGCACAGTATTGGACCCTTTACAACTACTGAATTTCTTAACTCACCTTGCTGTATTCAGCACTGGACCACAGAGTTGGAGGCATTCTCCGGAACACACTTCGGCCAACTCTGACTGTCTTTTCTGTGTAGAGAAATGAAAACATGGAGGGAAGCTTCCCTGCTGTTAGGATATAAGTGCCTGCCAGTTGTTAGCTATTTCAGAAGGTAGCTGAATGAATCCAGTGATTTTCCCTAGAAATAATTGCCTGGCTCAGTAATTACTCCTCATAGCCAAGTGTAGTAGCCAAGAGTCCCTGTTTGCTCGACTAGTCCCAAAACAGCAGGAGTCATTCCCTTCCTCTATATATTTTTTCCCATCTCTATCATTTCAGCTTTTTGGAAGGTTAGTGCCTTTGGTTCCTCTATCTTTGTGTCTATATTTGTACAAAGCTATTTCAAGGCTGGAAAAGTGACAATTTAGAACATGAAAACTGGACCGAATACAACTTCAAAATCATTTGAACATCTTTCATTCGCAAGTTTTGGGTTTTGTGTTAGAGAAAGCACTAAATCCTGTGCCTTTTTAGTGCAACTGAAGTTTTTAGAGTTAAATTTTACAGGCTGAAAAATAACAGCACATACCTTTTCCATCTGCACTATAAGAAACTTCTCTTTAGCTAAAATGAAATCACCTCTGGGCCTAAACCATCTAACTTACTTTTGGTAAAGTAATATATTTGAAACCTTAGGGCTTTACTTTCTGCAGAACTATTACATGTATCTTTATGGGAGTAAGAAGACATGACTCAAGCTAAGCTGTATGAACCTTACAAGGAGACCACAGAGTGCATATTGAGGACACTGAGCTGGTGGTGGGGCTATTGTTCCAAAGAGTGGAGCATCTACCACCTGCCACTCCCATGAAGTCCAGCAATGTGCACTTCCCAGGCTTGTTTTAAACAGCCAGTTCATAAACTTTTGTGCTAATTCAGATGAATTTTGTCAAGTTGTGAACACTGGGAGGAATAACGGACCTTGTAAAAAAGAAAACAAAGAAAAGGTCTGAGACCCTGGAAGACTACAGAAATTAAAAGGAAACTGAGCCTGGGTGAAAAGCAATGTGTTACAGGGAAAGAATGATTTTTCCATTGTAGAGTGAAAACACACTGCAGGGACCAAATGCATTTGGCTAGTATCATCTTGCAATAATTCAATACCCACATCTGTTGATCAGGAGATTCCTACTCACAGAACCACTGTGCAATTGTCAGCAGTGTCTATCTCATAAAATGAAAATGGGAAAAGAGAATCTGTACCAAGGGATTCAAGTTTCCTATCAGTGTGCTGGTACAGTGTTCAGTTTTCTGCTCTGGCCTTCATTGCCCTTAGCTCTTTTTGCCCTTAGTATGTGGCATGCAGCCACATGCTCAATGCTGTGGGCTGCAGGGGAACAGCCTGCCTTACAATAGGCTGCACCATGGGCTGCAGGGGAATCTTTGCTCCTCACTCTTTGACTGCTGTTGCTGTTGCTTCTAACAGAAGCTACCCCTTGTTATCCCCTGTCCCACTCCAAACCTTGCCATGCTAACCCAGGGCAATAACACAATACAATAGTATCCAGTTAAACAAAGTAATTTTTGCAGTTTGCTGCACAGGCAAGAAGATCATGCCCTTAGATCTAGGACATCCATTATGAAATGGAGAGTTAGGATAAGTTTAAGATGTTGTTAATATTTAGGTTGAACATTAACTAAAAAAAAATGGCTCATTCCACAGTCTATTACTGTTAAATGTTCCTGATACCACACTTATATCACAGACAAAATTCAGTTGAGTATAGAATTCTATACTGAAGTGATGTCATGAATGTCATGAAAACAAATCGAGAAATGTAGTCGTTAAAATGTTTCTGTTACTGAAATTTTATTATGGCACCTGCAATAGAAACAGAATTAAATCTTTTGTTCAGAAAACACCACTCAACCATTTACTGCACTTTTACATTCACTTTTAAAGGTCCTTATTGGGTTAACTTTGAAAAAACCCTACACAGGAAC
>WYDI02042142.1:9792-20929 GCA_009867235.2 Psittacus erithacus
CAAACTGACCAAAGAGGTATTCCATACCACAGCACATCATGCCCACTATATAAACTGGGGGCAGTTACCCGGAAGGGGGAGATCTCTGCTGCAGTGGGGCTGGGTATCAGTCAGTGGTGAGCCATTGTGTTCTCTTCTCTTGTTATTTCCCTTGTCATTTTTTATTATTGGTGGTAACAGTAGTGATTTGTATGATACCTTAGTTAACAGACTGTTCTTATCTCAACCTGTGGGAGTTGTATTCTTTTGAGTCTCCCCCCCATCCCTCCAGAAGCTGAGGGAGGAAGGGGAGGAGTGAGTGAGCAGGCTGCATGGCAGGGCTTAAACCATGACAAAAGGGCAGCATTATAAAAGTATTATAATTGATACTATAAAATTTTAGTATCATGTGAAATATAGAAGCTATGGCACATTTCAGTCATCCATCCAATAACTAGCAAAGAATCTTTGGTTCACCACTCTGGTCTTTAAGTATTTTGAAAAAAACATATCAAATAGGTACTATTGTGTTCCTTAAAGAAAACAACTTATTCCAATAGATAATATGAAGTTCAGGATAATAAACAGTTAGTCACAAATAGCAAGAAAATTCTTTCAGTGTTCAAGTAATGAAGATCAGAAGCCTGCAAATTAAAGTGAAATTAGAAAGCACTCTTACTAGTGAATAATTTTTGAATCTGTTTGTTATTAAGTAAATCCCACCAATATTCAGAATGAATACAACCTACTGGATCACCTTTGTAATATTTTTAAAGGATTTTAAAGTTACTGCACAGAAAAAGCATGGTGCAAATCATCATAGGTGCTCTGATATCAATGGAGAAGCACATATGTGTTATCTGAAGATGTGTCTCATGCTGCACATTTGAATCAATATATATGACAGTGAAGCCAATGACAATACTTGAACTGAAGTGTTTATTCAGGTGGGATCAAAAAGAAGCACAGCTAATAGAATGTGAAAACTGAAAATTACAGTGTTTACTGAAAATTTACAGTTTTGAGCAAAGGGACCTGGAAAGCTTATGAACACAGGAAGAAAATGATAGAATGAAATTAGTTTAGAGAAAGTGTAGGTGGGTGAAACTAAGACGAAATCGCCTGTAGGACTGGAAGGCTGTGAAGATCAACAACCTTCAAAACACATTGTAGCAAAAGAAATGCCATGGAAAAAGATCTAGAGCTGCTGTTGAATAAGAAAAGCTAATTAATGAGCTTTGAATAAAATAAAACCATAAAAGTAGCCCATGAATTCTGTGTTCCCTACTCAAAAGCACCACACAATGCTACAGAGATTAGGAGGTCTTTCCTATGATTGCAGTTTAATAGCAATTAAGATGGTTGGAGGTTTTTCCTTGCTTTCTGTAATCCTCTGTGGTTCTGATGGAAAATTATTTGGGCACCACGTTTTTACCAGAAAGATACTGACAAACTGGAAGCTGTATACAGAACAGCAACAAAAAACAAAACCAACACCCAAGACAGAGAAGAGAGTGCACGAGAGAAAGCTAAAATAGCTGAAAATATTGTTTGATTTCAAACATCTGCAAGGTGCTAGCACTGAGTCTGGAAGGTATTTTACGTGGCATATAGATGCACAAGTGAGACCCCTAGACGAAATTACGAAAGGACAAATTGTCCTGAAAATCCAGAATATTTCCTAGTCAATAGCAGTATCAGAGCAGCAACAAATTATTAATGAACTGGTAAAAGCCTGTTGCTGTGGATATTTTCTCCCAAAAAGTGTGCAGCCCTTGCAGAGGCAGTGGTCAATGAGATCTTTCTCCCACTATAACTTGTCAGATTCTCTCATATACTTGGGAATGAAATAAATTCCCAACAATTTTAACAGTGCTTGAAGAGCCATCAGAAATGCCTTAACATGCCAGCATTTTGGATGCACGCTTAATCCAGTTGCCACAGGAAGCTTAGTCATGAGGTTCCTCATTTGTAATGTACAGCTCTCCCTAATATGTTGCAGAAGATAAAGCAGCTAGTAAAGCCTGTAGGTTTTCTGGGTGTATCTCAAAGTTTCCATGGTAACAAATGTGCAGCTTCAGAAGAAAAGAACCCTGAAACACAAAGCTGATGTTTCTGAGTTTTTTAATATGATGATAAATATTTATGATTCTATATTTTCATGATTCTGCTTTTCTGAGCATCTCCAGGATCATACAGAGAATAAAGACATCTGGATTTTCCTCAGGAAAAATTCAGACTCACAAACTGCTGCAGTTCTGCAGTTCTGGAGACTGACACTCAGGCATGAGGCCAGGCAGTGGTGATGGGCAGCTGGTGATAGGATGGACACATGCCTACTGCTCAGCCTGGGCTGGGCTGCCACAGGTCGCTCAGGCAGGTGGTTGCTGATGCATGATGCCCCCTTCCCTTGGCCACAGTGCAGTGCTGCCAGGCCTCTGAAAGCATCAGACCTCCATCAGGCTGGAGGGAGAGGGAAGCTTGTGGGGCAGGGATGAAAGCAAGCTCGATGCTCAGCAGCTCTGAAAACCTCTGCTGCTTTTCTTATCTGCAGCTGCCACAAGCATTTGAAGCCCCATTGACTGGCTGGATCCCACCAGAGGTGTTTCTCAGGAGCTTATGTGGATGATTTTTTTACTGAACTGAAAAAAGAAATCCCAAGCACTGCCATGCAAAAAGCAGTAAGTTCAGCCTTGCCACTGCTCAGGAGTTTTACAGCTTATGCCCATGCTTTTTTAATATAGTCTGTTGTTGCATTCACCTTTGCCTCCTAAAGGTATAACCTGTGTTGGACTCTCATTTGATCATTGGTCTTTCCAGACAGACAACTGGCTATCTATGCCCTAGGAATTTGCAGCACTTGTTCCAGATCAGAAAAGAAGGGCATATTGTTGTCAGACTGGAGGCTAATAACAAAATGTTTATATTGCTCTTTACACTGCCTCTGTAAAGTTCGCCTTTCAGGGTGGCAAATGGTTGCTGAACAGGCCCTGTAAAAAACACTACCTCTACAAATACATGATGCATGGTATGCATTTCTTCTGATCTGTTAATCACAGTAGCATATTTGATTGAATTAGGATCATTGCTACCTGTCCACAAATAGCATAGGCTGTCAGAGACATACACAGAGTTGGAATGCTTTGTTGCTGATTAGAGGAGCTACACAGCATATCTGGCTGTAGAGAATACCTTGCTGCTCAAAATGCTGTGTCAGTGGATCCCAGGCAGCTTTCCTCCTCATCACTGCACAACCTTCCCTGGGGCAGGGAGCAGGACTGTTTCACATCTGCAGTTTATCAGATGGAAACAAGCATAAATCCCTCCTGGAAGAAAAGAGGCGAGGCCTGTTTCTGCAACAGCTAGCATGTTTTCTCCACAGGGTTTGTACTCAGACAGGGCAGTATTTGCACTTCTTGTTTCTGAAAAGCTGAATTTTGCTGTTGTTCACTGAACAAGGAATATGCAGACTCTGAACATCTTTCAATAATTATATCAGGAAAAATTTCTCTGCTGCTGCTTAAAGATACTTTAGGGCAACTGCTCCTAGGCCAGATTCTGCTGATTTTATTTACATGTGCCTGCCCTCAATTTCCCTGTTCTGCAAATCCCACCAAACCAGTGTTTTCTGTGTTCCCTCTGCTGGCTCTGCAGCAGCAGTTCACTAATGAGCACAGTTAGCAAGAGCTGTGCACAGCAAAGGTTTCTTCCAGTGAGACAGCCACTAGATTGTATAAAGCGTGCAGGATAATATCATCTCCATGAAAAACTGTAAAAAAAAAAAAGGCTAAATGGAAAAAGAAGATAAAATTGGTACCAAAAAACAAAAACAAAACAAAACCAAAAAAACCAAAAGATGTATTTGCAAAGATATAGGAATTTACAAATAAAATTGGAGTCTTAAAAAAGAAACAGGCTGAAAAAAAATATATTCAGTGTCCTCTTCATCACATCTGGACAATCAGATTAAGGCATTGTGCAAAACAAGGGACATAAGGAAATTTCCCATTTTTAATGGCATGCAACACATTTGTCCCATCATTAGACATGATAAACCAATGAGAAAGAGAAAGCAAGGGGTAAAACCACTCTTTTTCATGCAGCTTCTCTTACACATTCACTGCAGTGTGGGATTTTTCAAAGCTGCACATGTGCCGACGGACACTGGCTGGTGGGCGAGAACTCTGGCTGCCTCTTCCTGAAGATTGAAAAGAAAAAGACACCCAGTGAGTGGTTATACACATGTGCACACATGGTGGCTATACCACTCAATAGGGTGCCTGTCCCTGACCTATGCCTAAGGGCCACTGTGGACTTTCCCATCTTTTCTCCTCTTGCTACCTCAACTTCCACATAGATTTCTCCTTGATTCTAGCATAGTACTGTTTAAAATAGGTTCATGGTATTCACTCTTGCTTCCTTGCTAAGCCCTGATGCACTTTATACCAGATTGCAAGGGCAGATGTGAATCTAGGTGTCAAAGGAACTTCTCCCCTGGTACTCCCAATGGAGGGTGAAATGATGAAAAAGGCACATCTGCTTTTCTCATCTTATTTACAGTAGTATTGCCAAAAGGTTTTGTTAGTGAAGTTTGTGCTTCCTGCTTTCCTGAATATTTTCTTGTTTTTACTTTTGAGCTGTAGCTGAATAATCGCTAGCTTTCATTATATGTAGTTTCACTGTATGTGCTTCTTTTTTTTCAAGGAAACATTGGCTTTATTGAGGTAGACGCAGAATGAATAGTCTCCTTGATGCTCTATCTGCAGGGGTAATTAAAAATGAGATTGCAGATTGTGATTTTGGCCACTAATGTAAGACAAATTCCACTTTATTTTTCTTCTTTTCCTTGCCCTATCAAGTGGATGCAAACTCTCATTTGCCTTCCTCAGAATCAATAAAAATATAAACATACACACGCGTGCTTTGACAAGAATCTCAGGTAATTTTGCACATGGAATGTATCAATGAATTTCTGCAAAACAAAATTGTCATTGTATTGCAAATAAAATGCAAATCAAAATTTAGCATTTCTCCCCATTAAACAATCATAGTGCATGCTTGCCAGACTTCTGTTTACCTCAAAACAACAGATTCATGGATGGTATGTGCATGTGCTACATACTCAGTACAGCTGCTTATGAGCCAAACAAGCCAATCTTCTCACCACATACTAAAGCAAGGGAGCACAGCATGATGTACACAGAATACATGCATACCCATTTTGGAGAGGTAGATGCCTTGAGATGACTTCTGAACTATTATGAATAAAACACAAATAAGACACTGCTGAGCAATTTTGTAAATCTACTCACTTTGAAGAATTCTTTACTAGGTGTAATGAGATCTCTGAGGTTTGACAATTTAGAGGCAATCATAATTAAGAACTTAGCTACCATGCACACCCTATTAAAGTTACAGAGATTATTAAGCTTTTGATTATATAGAATATCCAACACTTCTATGGGCCTCCTGTTTTCTTCATCTATTGACAGAATAAAAGCTTTCTACTTTATGTTCTTGCTTTTTTAAAAGTCAGAAATTAGTAGCTTATGCAGTCCACAGGAGCTAATTTTACAAAACAAGTATCAACATGCAGTTGATTATCAGAGAGAAAAAATCCAGTTTGAAATATATTTTGTTACACACACACAGTGCTGTATGCACAGTAGAAGGCACACAGACATGAAGAGCCTTGCTCAGGGACCCTGGAAAATGTGGAAGACTTTTTTTTCGAGCGCTGCTTGGGACCTGGATTTTTCTGAGTCAACCGGCTTTGCCAGCTATCATCCACCAGCTACTGCTGTTTGCTGTCTCTTCTGGCTTACTTAGTTGCATCCCTTGTTCCCCCCCTTGTATTTCTTCTTACTCAGATATACTCCTGGAGTGAGTTCAGAGCATTTTGCTCTCCAAGATTTGAGCATTGTAGGTCTTGTTATGAAATCTCCTTTGTGAAAGAAAGAAAAAAGCCTGCTTCCTCAGGCAGTCCAAAATGCTTCCTAACGTGTTCAAAATACAGTAAACTCTTTTCTTACTGTGGGCTGCAGTTGTGCTCCTCAGCCAAAATCAAACACAGATATTACACATGATAGAGTATGCATCCTCCAAATGCCTCACCAGTTTGCATTCTGTGGGAGGCTGTTGTTAAAATGCTGCCAAGTTCCATCAAAGCAGTGGTCTGACGTTTGGTCAAGGTCAAGAGCAATCCCCATGTGGTGATATACCACATATACACTACAGAAATCAGCTGTAAACCTCAAGGTTCATGCTTCAGTAGAATTTGGATTTATACTGAAATTTAGATTTATAGTGTTGTGGGAAATGTAGTGCATGTGCTGATTATGCAGTGAATTATTTTGCAATTGTCAAATCATTGTCAACTGCATAAATAATGATAAATAATAATAAACGTTTTTGAAGCATTCAATTTGAAGCATCCCTGTAGACTTGCTTTGTTTTACTAGTAGGCTGTGCTAATACTGCAGAGTCCTTAATTCAGAATTAGTGCCCACGTCTCTGTACCTCTCTTTTTTTTCTTCTATTTTCAATTGTGACAATTGTGATGCTTTTTCCTCCCAGCTTTGCAGGCAGTAATGGCACTTCACATACATTTCTCTGGTTACCAAAAAAGTCACATAGCCTGGCCATCTTTACAATATGAGCATTAAGGGGTCATTTTTGGGGCAGTCTTCTCAAGGGTAATTCCTGCTGAGTGGTTATGTGTATCCTAAGCCCAGAGGCAGGATAGATCTTCTGTGTATTTGAACAAGGACATGGCATACCATCATGAAAGTGTCTGAACTGCTTTCTAATGAACCCCTGGGTGAAGTAACAGGGAGTCTAGCAAAGGAAGCAGGATGGCATTGCAGAGAGTTCCTGAAAGAAGTGGTTTAATTGCTTTACTTCATGTTCTTTGAAGCAGAAAAATGCTTCTAGCCAGTCCTTCAGAACAGGGTAGGTAACAGGCCTGTTGAAATCTGCAGTGAGGATTATAAAGGATCTGAGGGAATAGTCACTGTGGCCACTATTTTTTCTCTGAAGTGTAAATGAATCATACCACGAGGCAAACAGCTGTGTCAGGATTGTAGGAAAGTGTAAATTGGTATCTGTAGTGATTTATATCTGATCAGCTGCAAAACTGGAAATGTTTACCTTCTGCTCTGGAATTACTCTCCCTGTTCAACCAGACTCCCCAGCCTGACACAAATTAAATGAATCTGTCTGGTGTCTAAGATGACTGAAGCACAGGACACTGTGTTACTATCATTTGAAGCCACAGTCAAAGATTGTCTAAACTAGACATTGTCCGAGCTGTGAAAAAAGCTTTCACATTCCACGCAGTCAAAAACATATAGAAGAGCACAGTCCCAGATTTTATACAATCCAATCTGAAACAACTGACCAGCAATAACATTTAGAAGAAAACAAGGTGAGGAGAAATTCAAGAGAAGTGATGATGGCGTAATGCTGAAACTTAGAGTGATAGCCCTGAATCATCCCTAGCTTTTAAGAACTTACATATAACCCCTAGCTCTAACACAGGAAAGGAGGATCCTTGTGCCATGTACTCTGTGGTACGTTGCCATCACATCCTGGAGTAATTCCTGCTCCAGTATTCACACTGTCTGTCCTCTGCACTCCCAACAGCTCAGCAACACCACAAAATTTCTTGACTGCTTTCCACCTCTTCAACCCCCTGGCAGTCTGGAAGGTGACTGGGGAGGTAAGCACACTTTGTATGTAGAACCAGGTGAACTGGTTCTGATGCACCATTCTAAAGTGCTCAATTCAAATCAACCCAAATCCTCTTACTCCTTTAGATCCAGCATCTTCCTAGGCAGAAGCGTGTTCATTTTCTGATGTTTGTGTCCTTGAAAGGTCAGGTTTAATGTATGGTTGTCATGGCTGGATCAAAAGGTATCTACATAAAGAGAAGCAAGGCCATGTCTTCTTCCCGTAGGAAGAGGAGCTGAATTTTCAATACCTTTTGTATGAGCCAGGACCTATGTGACAAGATTTCTGCAATATATAATTCACTAAGCCAGTAGACGAACTTGGGAAGATGCACAGGTTTTCGGTACAAATTTGTTTTTAAAACACAAGTCCTGAATTCCAGACTAAGTGATAGTTGGAAGTAATTGCCCTGAGTTTTAACTTAATTATGCTAATCAATGGTGCAGTGGCCATATTTGGAGACAAAGAAATCATTAAGAGCTGTGGAGCAAAGAGTAGGATAGTCAGGAGTTGCAAGTAGGAGGATATAGGGTCATTCATGCTTGCCAGGCAGAGAGACATAAAGGTAATTACCATCAGTGGAGGACTGAGGAGCAGGAGGGATTTCATAGCACATGCTCTGTGTTGAGTTGTGAGCATCTGCTGAAGGGTCACGGTCACCAAGGAGAACATAGTCCCAGTAGGATGCCCAGAGAGACTCAGCTTGGAGCTGCACGGTCGGGGCAGTGCAGCTAAGGCCACACTTCAGGTCACCATGGGCTATCAGGAGCCAGCTGTGCACCCAGAGGAGCCCTACAGCTTCCCCAGCTGCTCACTCCTGCTGCTCCACCTACCCCTCTGTGCCAGCACAAACCTTGGCGCAATTGATCAGTCAACTGACAGGGAATGTCAGAGATGGCTAATCTGGACCACAGCCAGACCAGAAAAAGAAAGGGAATAAAAAAAATGCTATCAGTTCCCTGCTCCAGTTCACAGCATGATGTCTAGGCTCTTGTCCCTGCCTAAGTGAAGAAACAGCATGGGGTAAAGGAAGGCTTTGTGTGCCAATTCTGGCTTAGGGCAGCTTAGAGTTTTGTGAATTTACAGGCTATGATAGCGCAGAGTAGCCACAGGCAAATCTCTTTGCTCCCAGGATGGTGGCAGGAGAGATTTTTTTGAGATAACATATATAACCCTAAAGATTAAGAAACACATATATCTTTATGTTTCAGAGGATATGAGACAGTAAAGGAGGAAGGACTACTCACTGACTGGGGAGAATAAAGATGCTAGGGGCCACACTTTGTACCCTGTGGGAGTCTGTATCAGAGAATCATATAATAGTTTGCTTTGGAAGGGGCCTTAAAGTTACACCTAGTTCCAACCCCCCTGCCTCGGGTAGGTACACGTTCCACTAGACTAGGTTGTTCAAAGCCCTGTCCAGCCTGGCCTTTAACACTGCCAGGAATGGGGCAGCCACAGCTTCTCTGGGCAACCTGTGCCAGGGCCTCACCACCCTCACAATGAAGAATTTTTTCCTAATGTCTAGTCTAAATCTCTCCTCTGGCTTAAAGCCATTCCTCCTTGTCCTGTTACCACATGCCCTTGAACTGGCCAGACAAGCAAGCTCCCACTGCCCAAACATGTCAGCTCCCACTACAGCCGCATAAGCCCATACTGTGCACATCCGAGCTCCTTGTGGAGCTACTGGGCTGCCCCTAGGTGCTCATGGCACTGCAGGTCAGTGCCAGCTGGCCCAGCCCTTGCAGCCCACTGCCCAGCTCAGCAGTGTTAACACCACCTGCGTGCCTAATTTGCTCACTGGGCAATTTCTGCAGTTGTCTGAGCTGCTGTGGCTTATACTTTCAAGCGTAGCCCCTTGTCAGTCCTCGTCTGTCTGCTCAGAGTAGACAATCCCTCCACGGGTGCTTACACAGACTCTGGGATTTGTCTTTCTTTCTTTTGTTGGTTGCTTCTTGGGTATTTTGCTGCTGTCTGTCTGGTTATTTGGTTGTTTGGGGAGGCTTTGGGATAAAAAAAAATTAATACTGTGGAATAAGTACCAACTTTCAGACAGTCCTTGATCTGGGAGTGAAAGGCTTGCAAGCCAGCCAAAAGAGGCTGAACTGAACTATCGGAAATTACCTGGCTTGTGTCAGGAAAACAAATGGCCAGAAAAGAACATAAAAGAACGTTTTCCATGGAAGTAGAGGGAAAGACTAACAAGAACTTTAAGTAAGAAAGCTACAGAAGCAAACATTCCTGGCTTTAACACACTAAGGAAAGATGAATAGTGCTGGGCAAAAAGAAGGAGGATATACTAGGTAGAAGGTGGCTTGCAGGTGGGCATTTAAACTGAGCCTGTGATTCTCTGGAACTGATCAAGCTGAAACTGCAGATGCCAGCAACCATCTATGAGTGAGAACCTGTGAGAATCACATCAGGGGGCACTTTTTTTGTTAGAGTTTAGTATCAGCTTTGACATCTCCAGCTGTGGTGCTGCAATACAGCTGCCCTAATCTAATGATTTGCTGCTGAAATGAACAACTTTCACCCCTGTTCCTCAAACCAGGGGCAGCAGGGGCACCTTCTCTGGTGCTGACATTAATGTTTATGTGACCTTGAGATCTGGCTCAAGGGCAATCAAGCAGATAACAATTCACTTTTTTTCTCTCTGGTAAGGTTAATTTTACAGGGTGGAAGAACACATCCTACACTCCACAAAAGAACCACAGAGGAGAGAAAGGGAAACAGCTTAAGTGAGATAACTGAAGCAGTAAGCTAGAAATGGTAAATTATTTATAATGTAGTAATAAGAAATCTGGAGCTTTTCAAGTGGGCTTTAAAGTGACAAATTGTGTGATTACTTCTAGCCTGCACATTTTGCTGTTTACAGTGATAATGCCTTCTAACTTTTGCTTGTCAGGTGTGGGAGGCTGAATGCCAGAGCTCATATATGCTCTGAAGAATTAGCTGACTTATTATTTCAAAATTAAATAGTCTTTAACAGCTTTAATGTGGAGGCAGATGTTCCATTGATACAATATACTTTCCTTTTCAACCCACACTTAAACTGATTTCTTAGAGTCCTTTGGCATAGCAGAGAACATAATTTCTGTTGTTGGCCATGATCATGTGACAGGTGATGGCTTCTGTGTGGACATAAAATCTGCTGTAGTCTGCTCTGCAGACTTCCAGATATGGATCTGTAAACCCCAAACAAACATCTGGCAATGCTGATTGCAGATCCATTCAGGGTCATTGGAGCAGAGAGCTAAGAACTGAGAGACCAGAGAAGAATGTGATCAGATCTCTGCTCTGCGTAGAAATGGTTCTCAGTATGTTTGGGGCAGATGGAAAACAGTATCAGAAAACAGGTGAAAAAAGCATCAAACCATACTAGTTAAAAATAAAATAAAATAAAATAAAATAAAATAAAATAAAATAA